>CAUYQG010067512.1:0-20555 GCA_963574415.1 Tarsius wallacei | reverse complement strand
CAGCAACCTGGATGGAACTAGAGTCCATAATACTGAGTGACCTCTCACAGAAACAAAAAACTAAGTACCACATGTTCTCACTCATATAGTAGACCTTGATCATCCAACGTACTACCACAAGAAAATGACTGACCGTGGTGGGAAACTATGGGGGGAGGAGAGCGATGGGATTAATGGTGATAAATATCTGTCTGGGGATGGGGAGATACCTCTTATCATCAAGGGTGCCTGAATGAAGCATTTTTGTATACCTAACCCCTAACTGTACCCCATAATACCATAATAAAAAAAATATTTAAAAAAAAAGAAATTACAAAAAAAAAAAAGTCAAAAAAACAATAGATGTTGGTGCAGATGCAGTGAAAAGGGAGCACTTATACACTGTTGGTGGGAACATAAATTAGCAAAATTAGCATTCATGGAGATTTCTCAAAGGACTAAAAGTAGATCTATCACCTTAACCAACAATCCCAGTACTGGGTTAGAAAATAAGAAAATAAATTACTATATAAAAAAGACATCTGTACTTGTATGTTTATCACAGCACAATTCACAACTGGAAAGATGTGAAATCAACCTAAGTGCCCATTAACCGATGAGTGGATAAAGAAAATGTGGTATATACATACCATGGAATACTACTCAGCCACAAAAAAAGAACAATTTGCAGCAACTTGGATGAAAGTGGAGGCCATTATCCTAAAATAAGTAACTCAGGAGTAGAAAAGCAAACACAGCTAATGTTTCCACTAAAAAGGAGCTGAGCTATGGGTCCACAAAGGCATCCAGAGGGTTGGAATGGATTGGGGTACAATGTACAGTATTCAAGTGAAGCATACACTAAAATTCCAGACTTTATTACTATCCATTTCATTCATGCAACTGAAAATGACTTGTACTCCTAAAGCTACTGAAATAAAAAAGAAAAATTTAAGACTCTACTATGGATACCAGAGATACTACAGAAAACAACACAATGTCTCCGCTTTTATGGAATCTATAATCTAATGGGGAAATGAACAATAAGAAAATGAATATACGTGCCCAAACATACTTATTTATGGGTAAAAGCAAAGAATAAATATAATGTAGCTATTGTATGTAATATGCCAAACCAATCCCAGCAGAAAGGAAGCAAATAAGGAAAGTAGCTTCCATTTGTCTAACTGAAAATGATGTTGGCTTGTACTAACAAGACAGGAATGAGAATTTGGAAGAATGTATAGTTACAATTACAGTCACTTCATTAAATCCACTATGTAAAATAAATGTTTTTGAGGATTATTAAAAAATTCAATTCACAAATTTCCTTTATGTTTACTGCATTGTTATTATTACCATAAAATATCTATAAATATTTCTTCTATCCTTGTCTTTGGCCAATTTTACTATTTCAAAATATTAACTAAATTGAGACTTGAAGGTGACAGTATTTTTAAAATTTCTGGAACAAAAACATTGCTTCTTTTATTTTGGAGGAGAGAAAAGATGATGATAGTTATTAAGAACAAAAATTCTAATGTAAATTAATTTACATTGCAATTTAAAATGACTATTTTAAAAGTCTGACTATTTCCAGCATCAAAAGAAATACTATATTTATCTAATAGTTTGGTTTTTTGTTATTCTATTTTTAACTAACATTTTTTCCAAAGTGATTTCACATAGCTTGTAGAAAAATCCTCATAACATTCCAGGTAGTAATCTTTTAGTATACTATTTATTGGTACTGTGTAGAATGTAAAAGACGCTGTTTGGAGTAATATCATATTGCTTATTCAGATAATGTCTGAATAAAAGCTATGCTGAATAGCTGTACAAAGTCATTTATAACCATTTTATCAGTTATATGGCATAATCTTCTTAAAGACAAGTATCCTTCAATAAACTGAACCATTTGAGAAAAAGGTAGAAGTCTATGGTTTCTAATTAATATAATGGCATCAGGTTTCTGTGTTCCTACTCCAAAGCATTAACGAGTCACTTTAACTGAGTACCTTTTTAAAGCAAGAATCACACTTCATTCCAACCTTTCAAAAAAAAACACCAAAACTCTTATGTAATGATCACAACCAGAACCACGACAAATGCAAAGACAGAATATCTATGATGTACCCTGACACTAAATGAACTTCTAATCACTTCTCTTTGGTACATGCACCCACCTAATGTCATATTCTTAGCTCACTGAGGAAATTGTAACGTGGGTCACACTGAAGCTGACTCAATTTCCAAACTATTACACGTACAGCTTCTTCCTTGTCACTTTGTCATAAAAAGAAATTGAATTTATCTGACACTATTTGCTCTCCACGAAACTACTACCTTAGGCTTTTTTAGGCATATGTAATTTGATCAGCCCCTGATTAGTTCTAATAACTTTCCTATCAAGAAATTGAGCTGAATAAAATAGCATTTTCACCGCTTTCTGTTCATTTCTACAATTTTCTTTTAAAATTGTTAGTACTTTTTTTTGACTCTCCTGGTTCTTTCAGGGAGTTATCTTGTCTTCTCTGACATAGCCCCATGACTGATAGCTCAACAGTTGCATTTATACAGAGTCACAAAATGGTATATGCCAAACATGTCCGGTTTTAAAACTAGAAAAAGTCAATTTACACAGCACATTTCCTACTTTTATTCTCAGTTTAAAATAATTCTTTTTAATTTAATAATTACTGCATGTTCTTTGTGTCTAAGGTGTGAACATTTAGACAATAAAAGTATCCACAAGAATTCAAAGAAGTCCAATGTACTATCACCTAGCAATAACTGGTGTTGTGTAGAGGCATTGAATAATTTTTCTATACTTGTTTACATATTATCTATTTAAAAGTGGTTGCCCTATTATTGAGAAAACATGTTCAACATATTAAAACAGATTTATCTTTTGTTGAAAAAATGTTAAACTACAAAAATTGTAGTATTTTCTGTTCTCCTTTCACTGGTTATTTGTTAATGTATATATTTATTCAAGGATTTATTTTAGCATTCGTTAACTGTATTTGAAGTGACTAGCACCAGAGTACTAGGATTATGTGGCAATTAGAAAAGAGCCAATCTTTGATCATATCTGCATTCAACATGCACCTCTTCACCCACTTGTTTAGCCAATGGAAACTATATAAAGAAGATACAGGTATTCTGAATGCAAGTTTTAGTTCTGTTCTTGCCTCACCTCTCCTTTATTTTCTTTGTAAATGCAATTTTCTTAATTGTGCTTTCACTTAGTTCATTTTATTTTCTAAAGTTTTTTTAGTTGTTTATCTAGCTTATTTTATTTATTTTTACATTTCTACTGATAAAAGTATTTAATACTATGAATTTTCCTTGGAAAGCTTCTTTAGCTGTGCCTGTAGATTCTGATTAGTTGTCTTTTTATTACATTTTTTTTGTAGAATTTCTGTTAACTTTATTTTGTTATCTCCAAACATTGTTTAGCAGCATTTTGGGAAATGTCACGGTGGCAAAGTCATTTTATTCTGATATTAATTTCTCTTTAAAATTGGATTATCTGTATTATTTCTCTATTATTTCTCCATTTTGGAATTTAAAGGGGGATTATTTCATGACTAAAAATTTTTGACAACACTCAAGAACATTTCATGAAAAGGATGTGTATTTTCTGTTACTGAGGTTAAGAGTCAGACAAAAATCAACGAGATACTTTTTTCTCCCTACTAGATCCATCTTGGAATGAAAGACATATATGGATATTTCTTTGTAATACGAATATCAAGTGAAATTTTGGTTCATAAATTATGCACATACTTAAATTAACTAAACTGTGCTATTTTGCTCTAAAAAATATATCAGACGTGTTCCCACAAACAGAATATGAATGTTCCTATGACTTCTATTTCCCTTAGTTTTTTGAATCTCACTGCACCTCTTTATAGAACAGAACAACTAAGATTATAAAATAAAAACAACTAAGCCTTTTTAAAGTAGCATCACAATTCAAATGAAAAAGGATCTACATAACTCCTATAATAAAAATGGGGTTTTCAAAATTCTATAAACAGCAGAAACATTACTGAGTTCTGTGTGGGACAGCAATTGTGGGATGATTATGACAGAAAGAAACAAAGAAATTACTTATGATCCCAAGAATTGTAGAACACAGAAATTTCAAGCAAGTACTTATACCCAATAGGAGGGATGACCTCTAAAAGTATAATTCTCAAAAGGGTGATACAAAAACAATTTGTAAACTGGGAAAAGACTATACAAGTTCCAATTTATGGATGATTTTGTGTAGACCATGGAGTCCATCTAATGATATGAGAAAAAAGTCTAAAATACTAAGGTAGCCTAAGTATTCCAGGATCTCAGGAAAAAAAGAAAAAACACAACTATTTTTCCTTTCATAAGGATGAAGTCGACTGGGCCCAGTGGCTCACACCTGTAATCTCAGCACTTTGGGAAGCAGAGGTGAGAGGATTACCTCCACCCAGTGGTTCAAGACCAGCCTGACGAACTTGGCAAGACCTTATCTCTACAAAAATCAAAAAATTGGCTAGGCATGCACCTTTGGTTCCAGCTACTTGGAAAGCTGAGGTGGAAGGATCGCCTGAGCCCAGCAGGTGGAGGCTGCAGTGGTCATGAGCTTGACACTGCACTCCAGCCTGGGCGATAGAGTGAGACTGTAACTTAAAAAAAAAAAAAAAAAAAGTCTTTCCCTGATGGGTTAAAACTGCATCAAAGAAAATTCCAATGGAGCATGAAGTGAGGAAATTATTTCAGATAAATAGCCTCTCTTCACAGAAACCTCTTAAAAGCATAGGCACTATTTTGTCATTTAACCATAAATAAGAGATATATATTGAGTTGTGCCCTATATAAGTATACAATAAGAAAACAAAAAAGAAAAATGAGCTAAGTAATATATTGGAAGAAAATGAAAGCAAAAGGGAAACATATAATAACAAAGTAGAAAACACTAAAATATAACATTAAAAATGAACAAAAATAAAATAAGAAAACTGTAAAAGCTATGCAAGAATAATATATATATATATCAGAAATAAATAAAACTTGCTTAAGAAGTAATTACAATAGAGAATTTAAAAAACTGTCAGAGCTTAGAGATGAAACAGAAAAACTCTTTTCAGATATGAAAAATAATTTAGAAGTAAAGCAAGATAGAGAAAATACAAGAACTAGAAAAAAGAAAGATGAATAACTGATAAAATCAGAAAGAAATTATGAAATAAGACATTTTGACAAAAGATGACAGTTACAGAAGACAGGCAAAATACATCAAAAGTACATATGACTGGAGTTCTGGAAGATAGAGAGTAAAGCAGTAGAACTAAAAAATGTTAAAATTATAATCATAATTTTAATTTTTAAAAATTTAAATTATAATTTTAAAAAACTCTCAACAAATTAGATATAGAAGGAATTCACCTCAGCACAATAAAGGTCATATGTGAAAAACTCACAGCAACCATCATACTCATCGATGAAAAACAAAAAGCAAAAAAATCTGAAACCTTTTCCTTTAAGAACAGACGGTAAGGAGGCACATTCTCATCATTCATACTACTGGAAGGCCTAGCCTGAGCAATTAACAAGGAAAAAAAAGCATCCAAAAAAGAAAGGAAAAGTTGAATTTTATTTGCAGTTGACGTCAGTTGACATGTTGAAAATCCCTAAGGAGTCTACATAAGAGCTATTAGAACTAATAAATGAATTCATTTAGTAAAGCTGCAGAATACAAAAATCAACATTTAAAAATCAGCTGCATTTCTATACACTAACAAAAACTATCCAAAAAGGAAACAAAGTTAAAGGAAAAAACCAAACTATCCATAAAAGGAAACACTTTTATTTATAAGAATATCAAACAAGAAAAAAATATTTAGTAACAAAGTTAACAAAACTAGCAAAAATCTAGTACCCTGAAAACTATACCAGAGGACCCCAAAATGATGAAATGTATTTATTGAAAAACTGTGTAATTATTCTAATGTTTATACTTCAGTCACCTTCAAAGTACTCTCCATTTGATGCAATACACCGATGGAGACACTTTTGCCATAGCTCAAAACAGTTTCTGAACTCGCCAATTTTGGTGCCTTTTAGTGCTTCTGTCAGTTTTTAAATTTTACCTCCTTCACATCAGCAAAACATTTCCCTTTGAAGATTTTTTTTTTAATGTGGGGAAACAAACAAACAAACAAACAAAATGTAGGTTGTGTAGCCTGCGGCAAGTACGTGTGAATACGGAGAGTGGGGCATGGTGGTCATACCATTTTTGGTCAAAAACTGCTGAACACTCAGTGCAATGTGAGCAGGTGTACTCATAAATCACCCATCACGAAATGGGCAAACATACTGAAAAAATGTCCACAAAAAAATTCACTGAAGCCGAATGCAGTCTCTCACAAGACTAGCTGGTACAGTGATGCTGATGAGTACCTACAACACTTACCTAGTGCAGGAAGCCTGTACTACAAGGGGCCAGTCTTCCAAAAAAAATTCCATTTTGGGGGGGTCTCCCCTCATACAATTTTGATTAAAGAAATCAAAGAATACAAAAATAAATGAAGAGCCGTTCCCTGCTCATGTATTGAATTCGTGTTGTTAAAATGTCCATACTACCCAAATAATCTAAAGATTCAATGCAATCTCTATCAAAATCTCAATGGTATTTTTTACACATATAGAAAAAAAGTCTAACATTTTTGCGGAACTACAAAAGAACTTCAAATGACCAAAGCAATTTTGAGGCAGAACAAAGTGGGAAGTCTCATGTTTCCTAATTTCAAGGTATATAATATATAAGCCACAGTAATCAAAACAATATCGTAGTCAAATAAAAACAAATGTATAGACTAAAAGAACAGAATAGAGAATCCAGAAAGACTTTTGTATATATTTGCTTAATTGGCCTTTGAATAGGGTGCCAAGAATACACAATGGAGAAAGAACAGGCTCATCAATAAATGGTTCTGGGAAAACTGGATATCCACGTGCAAAACAATGAACTAGGACTTTTATCTTACATCATATAAAAAAGTCAACTCAAAGTGAACAAAAGACTCAAATGTAAGATCTGAAAAGGTAAAGTTCCTGGGAGAAAACAAGGTAAATGCATCTTTTAAAAATGTTTTATTTTATTTTATTTTTTCATGCCTTTTAGCATTAGTGTTGACAATGGATATGACCCCTAAAACATAGTCAACAATAGTAAAAATAGACAAGTGGGAGTCCATCAAACAAATGTTTTCTGTACAGCAGGATAAACAATCAAGATGAAAATATGATTTATAGAATGAGAAAAAAATATTTGCAGAGCATATAGCTGATAAGAGCTTAATATTTAAAATATATAAGGAACTCCTACAACTCAATAGCACCACACTAAATGAATATGGATGTTTGTGTCTCTCCAAAATTCATATGTTGAAATCCTAAGCCCCAAAGTGATATTATTACGAAGTTGGGCCTTTGGGAGGTATTATTTCAAGAGAGGGGAGCCCTCATGAATAAGATCAATGCTCTTATAAAAATCCCTTCTAGTTCATTTTGGAATTGCCACACTGTTTTCCATAGAGGTTGAACTAGTTTGCATTCCCATCAACAGTGTAGAAGCGTTCCCCTTTCTCCTCATCCTCACCAGCATCTGTCGTTTTTTGTTTTATTAATGATGTCCATTCTTACTGGAATTAGGTGGTATCTCAATGTAGTTTTGATTTGCATTTCTCTGATGATTAGTGAGGCTGAGCATTTTTTTATGTGTTTGTTGGCTACTCATGTGCCTTCTTTTGAGAAGTGTCTATTCATGTCTTTTGCCCACTTTTTAATGGGGCAGTTTGGTTTTTTTTCCTTTTGGCACATTTGAGTTCCTTGTAGATCCTGGATGTTAGGCCTTTGTCAGACATTCGGTTGGCAAATATTTTTTCCCATTCTGTGGGCTGTCTCCCAGCTCTTAATGGTTTGCAGAAGCTTTTCAGTTTGATGAGGTCCCACTTGTGTATCTTGTCTCTTATGGCATGGGCTTTTGTGGTTTTGATCAGGAATTAGTTAACCCAGCAACCCCCTCTTCTGGGAATGTACCCAGAGGAACTTAAATCGCTCTACAAAAAAGATACCTGCACACGCATGTTTATTCCAGCACTATTTACAAAAGCAAAAACATGGAACCAATTGTGCTGTCCATTGAAACTAGACTGGATTAAAAAATGCAGTATGTATACACAATGGAATATTATGCAGCCATAAAGAAGAAGAAAATCATGGACTTTGCAGCAACTTGGTTGGATTTAGAGTAATACTCAGTGATTTATCACAGAAACAAATAACTGAGTACCATATGTTCTCACTCATAAGCAGATCCTGAACATTTACCATAATACTATAAGAAAGGGATTGGCAGTAGAAGGAAACTGCCAGGGAGAGAAGGTGGCACATGACATTAATAAAGGTATCTGAGCTCCAAAGGTAGGCCCAAACTTTACCTGTATGATGACTACTTGTATACCTACTCTTGAATTGTATTCCATGTCTTTAAGATAAAATATATTTTTAAAAAATTAAAATAAAATAAAAAACAAATTGACACAAGCTTATAAATGTATTAGATGAAGTTCATTTTATGGTTAAAAAATTTAAACTCTGACAGGTTGGCTAAAGTAACAGAGCAAGAGCTAAGATACAGATCAGACTGTAGGATAAATAAGCTCTCTCACATATGTAAATTTAACTAATTAACAAAGCTTGTCAAGAACCTACTGGGTGCAAAGTTATACATTGTTAATAAAGGGGAAACAAATTACTGAAAAATCGTAACAGATTTTTGTTTACTGTTACATAATAAAAACATGAACAGAAACTATCTTTTCCATTAAAATAGAAGAATACAAAATAATAACTCAAAAAAAAAGAAAGAATAACAACAACAAATCCCTAAGGGAGATCCACCCCTCAGAGCTAGAAAGTGAGGACACAGAAGGCATTCTCCCAGAAATAGAAAGTGGGCTCTCATCAGACACTGAATTCTCCAGCATCATGATCTTGACCTCGAGAACTGTGAGAAATACATTTGTGTTGTTTATAAGTCAAGGGAGCCCACTCACCCTTTCAACCAAGTGTGGACACAGCAAGAAGACACCATCTATGAACCAGAGAATAAGACTTTGTCAGAAGTGAAATCTGCTGGAGCCTCGATCTTGGACTTCCCAGTCTCCAGAACTGTGAGAAATAGATGTCTGCCACTCTGTTTATGATATGGTAATTATAGGCAGCCGGAATAAACTAGGAGACCACTAATGTGAGGAAACTACAATAGTCAAATTCACAGAAGCAGTAAGTAGAATGGTGGTTGATAGAGGCTGAGAAAAGAGGGAAATGGGAAAGTACTGCTTACAGAGTACAAAGTTTCACTTATGCAAAATAAATAAGTCCTAAAGGTCTACTGTACAACACAGTGCCTGTGTTTAATAATACTGTATTGTATGCTTAAAAAACTACTAAGAGGGTAGAACTTATACTAAATGTTTTGATCACAAAAATAAATAAATAAAGGCAGTAGAAGGAAACTTTTTGCAGGTAATGGACCTGTCTATGGTATTAGTTGTAGTGATGGTTTCACAAGTGTATACTTATCTCCAAACTCATCAAGCTGTATATATTAAATATGTACAGCTCTTTATATGTCAGTCATGTATCAATAAAGTGAAGTATTTTTTGTTTGCTTGTTTTTAAAGAAAGGAGTACAGAAAAATAGGAGATGGAATCGCCTGGACGAACAAGTTATACTATGTAACACTTATATATTAAAATATATGGTTCTTCATTTTGCTGATAAGTTTCGAAAATTATTTAATGCTTGCCCTATATTTGTAGTTTACTATACTCTATAACTTAAAAAAAATAGTGTCATTTAAAGATGTTTTAAAATTGTTTTGAAAATATGAGTAATATTTTAGTGAAAGGGATTCTATTTGAATATATAAATCCGTGGCTTCATAGGTCACTTTCTTAAGGCATATGATTTTTTTTCTGCAATAATAATTCATACTTCTTAAAGTAGGTATACTAAGTATTTAATAGTGGCCTCCCACACACTTCTGCCTAGTATTTACCTGACCTCTAGAATACAATTTGCTCAAGAGTTTAGAATCATTATTAGCTATAGAATTGATGTGCTAGGCTGTGTCTGTATCTTGATGTTTAATAAGTTATTTTATTAGGATTATATTTATTTTTATCACTGGCATACTGTACAGGCTATTTTAAATATATATGACATATACACATATACAAACACAGAAATCACAATTATCTGCTTACACTTAAAGTTGGTTATTCAGTATAAATGGATTTAAAAATTATATAATATTTTCCCCTTAAAGTCAACATTTACATATTACAAGTAAATCTTTATAAGACAGACTATTTATTTCTCAGTCATTTCAAAGACAACATACTTTGTGTGATCCAGGGTCTTCACATTATATGTCAGTATATCATGTTGATCAATGAAAGTAATGACTTTATTCTTTCATTAATTTTATAAATATCACTGAATGATAGCCTATACATCATGTGTGGAGGATAAACTACAGAACAGCAAGAGGAAAAGCCAGGGAATAAAAAAGGAAAACTTAGAGGTTGAGGGGTTACTAATAAACAGATTTGTAGTAAATTCTGCAGGTAAGACATCCCACCCTAATTATGTATAGGAAGTGAAGAAAAATTGAGAATGGCTCCTAGATAAGTAGTCTAGCAACAAGGGATGCGTGTGTGTATGTGTGTGTGTGAGTGTGCACACCCATGCAGAAATGTTTAAACGATTAATCTGATCCATTTTTTCATTTTGCAATAAAATGCTACTTGTTTATTTAATTTTACTTGTTTTAGTTATGTTTCGTTAGCATTTTACCCTGGTTGCTATAACTCCTCCATGAACACTAATTTATTTATCCAAGAAATCACATAACCAACCTTTTTAGAACTATATATCAAATGATACCAAATAGGTTCTTAGGGTGGTCAGTTATGCAGGACTCTTTATGGCTAATTTCTTTCTGGAAGTTGAAATACATGCTCTTCTGGGTATTTATATTTTTTGAATTCAAAAAAAAAAAGAGACATTTGAAATAGGTGCAAACTAGAGGTGTGTAGTTCTGGGGAAATATTAACAATCAAGATATATTTAGTTATCCAGAAGATTTCAAAAATAATTTTTCAATGAAATACGAGACCATTTATATGCAAGGTATAATTTTAGCACATATTTAAATGAAGAATGTGGAGTTAGTCTAGGAAGAAAATAAGCTTTTGTCAAAAAAAGGAAAATGACTTTTAAATATAACAACAGGGAATGATGCCAGTATTCAGTATTTTGGAATGGATGTTCATCTAAAGCCAAAAGTCATTAAGAGGTTGCAAAAATTCTAACTTTTATTTATGAACATTTTCAGGAACTTTAAAATACATAATGCTTAACTACCAGATGATTAGAACTTATTATAAATAGAACATGAACAACCTACCATTATATAACCAAGAAAAGGTTATCCTGCTTTCTCTACCCTTGAACTACAGCCTTTCATTTTCCTAAGCAAAAATGTTTTCTGCTCTTCGCGTCTGAATGCAGAACCAAATATTTAATGACTAGTGTCAAAAGAATACAAGAATGCAATATAGTACAGTAGAATAATTTCCATCTTCCTTTTAGGATTCCTCATTTAAAATTTTAGAAGTCTGTATGTATACTATAATACACTGACCTTCCATGTTGTCAAAATCTAAGTCCAGAATATGAGGTGAATGCTTTTTCCACGCTTAAAGTTTGTTTAACTGGTCAATTTTGATGTCATTTAGTGCTTTTACTGTTTTTTGTTTCACTTTATCCACATTGGCAAAATGTTTCCCTTTAAGGACTTTTTTCATCCAAGGAAACAAAAAAGGTCAGTTGGGGTGAGATCCTGTGAATAGGGAGGTGGGGCACCGGGGTCATAGCAGTTTTGGTCAAAAATTGCTGAACACTGAGTTTGGTGTGGGCAAGTGTACATGTAAGTCACCCGTTGTGAAATACGCAAATGTGTTGAAAGCATCTCTCCTTCTCCCCACCCCTAAAACATTCACTGAAGCCAACACTAGCTGGTACATTGATGCTGATGGATTTCTAGAAAAATTAACTTACGGAGAAAGCCTGTACTACAAGGGATCTGCCTTCCAGAAAAATTATTCTGGTTTTCTTTGGGGGGGCCCTCCTAGTATAAAGACAAATATACTATAACTATTTGTCACATGAAATAAAAACCTAATAATAAAATAATATGACAAAAAGATTTAGTAAAATTTTACCTCATTGATATTCATGAGAAATATATAAATTTTCAAATTTCAGTCTTACAAAAAATGGATGAGGAAAAATTAGTGATAATTTGCTATAAATAGATAAATAGATTTTTCTTCATCATAACCTTGTAGAGTCAGTAACAACTATCTCACTTTCCAAATAAACAGGAGTTCAAAGAATAGATATAATATGTATCATAAATATATCAAAGCAAACAATGGAAAAAAGTTTAAAAAATGGAAAAGCCCTCAATGTAGCCCTTAATGTAAACAAAAATGGTTTTTTTACAGTCAGTTTTGCTTTAAAATACCACTTAGAAATTTGTCCTCATATAAAATATTTTCCAGGTTGTGGGCATTTAAGGTTCAAGTTTTGCCTTGACTGCTTCTAGGAAGCTTACAGATAAGTCTTTAGATAGCTCTAACTTTCCTCAGATAAGGATTTCTTGCATACTTTTTTTTCTTTTCCTCATCTTTACAGCATTTTGTTTGTTTAATTTGTAGGGATATTTTAATCTTATTCTGTACTTGCTTTTATTATAACCTGCCTAAAATTCATCTCAAAAATAGGAAGTGATAAAAATGTTTATTTTAAAGTATTAGGCTACACTGATAATATTATTAATCCAACAATCCTCACTAATACAAAATGTCTTTAAGTTCTATTTGTGGTTAAATCTGGGTGCTGAAAGTATCTGTGCCACCTGCTAGCCACATGAACTTAAGCAAGTTAATTAGCCTCTGTTTCCTTAATTTTTTTAACAGAAAGTAAATTTATTAAATGATGACATTATGAGGATTAGCATTTTGTGCATAGCTCTCTGGCAATAATTACCACATTGTTTTGATATTATAACATCTCCCATCTGTCTCTCTTTATTTTGTAATCTCTGAGCAGGAAGTTTATTTTACTCAATCTTTATAGCCTGTGTTCCTTACCCAGTGACTAACAAGATAGAAGAGGAAATTATGCCCTAAGCCCATGTTTTCCATCACAGAAAAATAAAATGGGTATTTTCTTACAAAACAGAGCTCAAATGATAAGATGCTAACCTTAAATGTGAACAATGAAGCTAGCAAAACAGATGTCATGAATAATGGATCTCTCAGACTAAAGGTCAGCAGGTAATGGTCTACTGAATATTGGCCTAATTCCAAAAACATTTAAGGTATGGAAAATTCTTCTTAAACATGGGAATATATATTCCTTTTTTTGAAGGCATATAAAACTATGTCACATCCACTAATGACAAATTAGTACTAAATAATATTAAGAACATACACAAGTAGTTTTTCTACTGAAGTAGAAATAGACGGTTAACTGCTAAACTTTATTTTAAAATAATCCAAACATTTATTTTCAGTAAGATTAAGCAAGGTGGTTAACTATTTTAATTACTAATGCCTGAACCTACTAAAGTTGTGAAACTATCTGATACCCACCCTGTCTCCAAATCCAAATTCCAAACACTTCAAGTCTTGGCTTAAAGTTCCTCTCCCTCATGGAGCTGTGCAGAGTAGCTCACAGAAATTTCATTCCCCGGGGAGTGGGCCAAAAAAGAATTTAAAAAAGATATTTCACTCCCTGTAAACTCCTATCATTTAATTCCAGTGTTACATATTCAGGGTATACTACATTTCAGCCATAACATAATGCCACATCCTAACGCTGCAACCTTGAACAAGACACTTAAGCTTTCTGGGCTTCTGTTGTTTCTTCCACCGACCTATCCAAAAGTGAAAAATCAAATCTTCTGAAGGGCATCCTAGTACAGTCTTAAGAACAAAGACTTCCTGATGCAGTATTGTATCTGCCACTTGTTAGCTGTGTGACACTTGCCAACAAGATTGATGACAGCAGTTGCTTTCTAAGTATTTTCTGCTTGTTAGGCTGTGATCTAACGCCTGCTCAAAGGCTACTTCATTTAATTAGTTTACTTAACTTTTCTGTGTCACATTACTTACTTGTAAAATGGGGATAATATCCTCATAAAAGTGTTCTAAGGATTAAATGAGTCAAGTTATTCAAAGCACATAAAATAGTATTTGGCATGCAATAAGAGTGTGATAAATATTGGCTATTAACATTTTATTTGCTTGCATTTGGAGACTGGACATGAGACTTCACAAATGTCTTGCATCATTAAAGACACACATCATAACAGTCATTGCTATTGTATTTTGCATGCTTATACATTGTCTTTAAGGAGATTGTTAATTATCAATGGCACATCCATGACTTATATTTCAATATGTCCTTAGTCAGGCTAATATCATTATAAAAATGCTAAGAATGTCATGTGTATTCATTTAAATAAGAAATAGGACAAAATGAAGATTAAAAACACAGTGAAAATGATAAGAATAGTGTGTAGAATAAATTTGTTGAAACCATTACCAAAACAAATGTTGAAACCTTTTGGATAGTATTGTTATCTAATACCAAGCAGTGGTACTTCGCAAATGGCGGGAAATGAATATTTATTTTCAACTGTATTCAGAGTCAGACACAAATTACAGTTTAAAAGGTAAACACTTTAACTTTTTTTTTTTTTAAAGAACAGAACACTTCATTAATACTCATTACATATATATCCACATGCAGTCTTCCAGGTCGGGTCTCTTTTTCCGAATGCATTCAATATTTTAATTTTAGTTCATGCTAAGTTAAACAAACAAAGTTTGACACAACAAACAACACATGACATATTTTTCCTTGCTGAATAATTGTAATAATACCACATAAGATAATTAATAGAGATATCTTAAACTGATATTCAATTTGGCAGGTGGTAGTTCCACAGTGCATTATTTTGACAAAGGCAACATCACAGACTGGAAAAAGCCTAGACAATCCTGTGGCCATTCTTCCTGGGTTTTCTCAACCTTGCACCTGGTGTAAGGAATTGCCCAAGTGATTGTTATGCATTATACCATTCCATCCTCATATTAACCCAAGATGATATACACAATCATAACCTACATTATACAAAAGGGAAACCTGAAGATTAATTTCCCCAGATGTAGAGCTAGCAAAGTAATGGAGCAGAGATTTGATTCCAAAGTCAGGTCCTGGACAACTATATCAGCCATTCATCTTTTCATTCAGTCACTCACTCATTCATTCAGTAAGTATATATTGAGAGTCTACAGTGAGTCATACACCATTCCAGCAACTGGAAATACCATGGTGTAGCAGACAAGCAAAAATTACTATTCATTTAAATCTTATAGTCTAGTGAGATAGTAAGTAATTGAATATGCAAATTATGACAATTCAGGAAAAGATAATTCTTAAAGTTTTGTTGAGGTGTAATTTACATATACAATATCGCACATATGTGTTATTATATTTTGATGACTTTTAACATATGCATACACTAATGACATAGTCACCAAAATTAAGGCACTAAACATATTCACCACCTCCAACAATGTCCTTGTGTTCTTGTGTGTGTATTTTGGTTTGGTTTTCTTGCGGTTGTTTTTTGTGCTAAAAAGACACTTAAGGTGAGATCTATCCTCTTAATATATTTAAAAGAACACAATACTGTATTGTTAACATAACTGCTGTTATGTTCTACAGCAGATCTCTAGAACTTACTCATCATATGTAACAAATGTAATACCCACTGAGCAATAATTTCTCATTGCACCCTCCTTCCCACCCCTGACAACCATAATTCTATCCTCTGCTTTTATGGGTTTGACTATTTTAAATACCTCATGTAAGTGAATCACGTAGTAAGTGTTCTTTCTGTGACTGTCTTATTTCACCTAGCACAATGTCCTTCATATCCACCCATGTTGTCACAAATGGAGATACATGTTTAGAAGAAAATTAAGTATGGTAATGGCATATAAAATGGTGAGTAGAGTGTGATGTTTTGAGAGGGCCGATTCACAAAAGTCTCTTTGAGGAGATCATACTTAAGTATAGGGATAAATGCATGAAAGTCTGGGGGCAGAGTTTTCCAGACAGAGGGAACAGAACGTGCAAAGCTTCTGAGGCTGGAAAGAATCTGGCATATTTGAGAAATGGCCAGAATAACGGTATCATTAGGGAATGTAGCAGAAAATGGCACAGAATGAGATGAAAGAAGTAGATATCACATAATAGTAAGATATCACACATGTTCTTAGTGTGGATGTAGTTACCTACTTTTAAGAAATCAAATATGGCAAAGGTGATGGTATGCGACCTCTGAGACCAGGTCACTGGTTTCCTTTTTTTCTTTCTCTTAGATTGTGTGTCTAGGGGAACTCAGGTGCCATATCCTAAGAACACTCTACCAGCCCCATGCAGAGGTCCTTCTAGTGAGGAATTGAGGCCTTTTGCTACCAGCACTGTGAGAAAGCAACCTTGGAAGTAAGTGCTCTACCCTATTAAAACTTTCAAATGATTACCACTTCTTCAGAGACCTGAGCCAGAACCATGCATCCAAACTTCTTCAAAATTCCTGTCTTAAAGAAATCATGAGATAGTAAATACTTGTCATTTTAAACTGTTAGGTTTCTTTTTTTTTTTTTTTTTTTTGAGTTGGAGTCTCGTCGCCCAGACTGGAGTGCAGTGGCCGCTCTCGGCCACCGCAGCCTCGACCCGCTGGGCTCCGGCGATCCTTCCGCCTCAACCTTCCGAGTAGCTGGAACTACAGGCACGTGCTACCACGCCCGGTTAATTTTTGATTTATTGTAGAGATGAGGGCTGTTAGGTTTCTAAAGTAATATATTATGCAACAATATATAACAAATACGGCAAGTTACAGAATTTTTATTGTCTTCTAAATGTGATGCTAAGGTACTGAAAAGTTCTATTACAGTTCTTATCTGATTTGAGTGAAGGTAGGGAGACCAGTTGTGAGGCAGCTGCACTAGACCAGGTGAGATATGATAGAGGCTAAGGTGTTAGAGGTGTAGAAATTGGTTGGGTTATTTTGAAGGCAGAGATTGCCTGTAGATTGGAATTCAAGTCAGTAAAACAAGAAGGAATTAAAAATGACTCAAGTTTTTGGCTTAAGCAAGTAGGTGAAAAGGAACAGAATTTATAGACATAAAAAGGACTGACAGAAGAACAGACTTAGCGGGAAAAATTATGAGTTGTACTTTTGTTATATTTAGATGAGATAAAAGTGGAGTTGCAGCATCAGGAGTTGAATAAATAATTCTGGTGCCTAGGGAAAATGTTGGGTGTTGAAATATAAATGTTTGTGTCATCAGCATACGATTGATGCTCAAATTCACCAGAAAAAAGGTTTGCCAAGGATTGAGCCCAATAATACTCTAATATGAGAGCTCAGGAAAGGAATGAAGATGCAGCAACTGAGGAAGAAGAGGCAACCCGTGAAGGAGGAAGAAAGCCAGGAGAAGGTAGATCACAAAATTCAAGTACAGAAAGTACCTTAAGAAAGAAAAGAAATCAATGGAATCATCTACTGAAAAGTTCAGTGAAATGAAAACCGAGTTTTTGACCACTGAACTTGGCAAAGAAGAATGCTGGATATTCATATAAGAATGATTTCAGACACTCACTGGAATGGACTTTGTAGATAACGGGTGGAGAGGAAGTGGTCACAGTGAGTACAGAACTTCTCCCATTTTGGTAGGTCTACTCTGGGTCATTGCCTTTCTGTATCCTGTTTTAAATTCTTGAGAACTGTACTGCAGCTCCTTCAACCTGGCATTTCTCCTTTTCCTTCTGTCTTTGGAACTAAATCCCTTTGTTGAGGAGACCTGAGCTAAGCACAACTCCACTTAATCTCAGACATTTTTTCAATCCACGTCTACCATCATTCATCTTTTTAGACACCAAGCCCAGACTGCCTTCCTGGGTTCTGTATCTTTTTCATGGATTTATTCTACATTTGCACTCTAAAATTTCCGGGACAAATGAAACTCAGGATAGCTCAAAATAAGTTCGCCTTAATTCTAATACCTGTTCTTTCCCTGTCTTTCCTTTAATCACAATCTTCTTAGTCACCCAAGAACAACAACATAAATCTCAGCCATTCAGACATGAGTTCTTTCTGGTCCTCACCATTCTACGTGCAGTTGTCATGGGGTCCTGTTCATTCCACCTGTGGCACTCCTTACTTCCAGCTCCTCCACTCCAGGTGCTGCTCTCTTACTACCTCAGTTCACTTTGCCATCGTTGTCACCAGAAGTCTTCAACCAGTGCCCTAGAGGCCCATGTATAACTCGTCTTCCACATCTAAGCTGTCTCTTTAAAACAGACTTGAGCATTCCACATTTCCCTCTTCTGTTGGAATACAGGATTTGTATTGTGTTTTTTCCCTGGTGAACTAAGCATTCAAATCTCTGTTGAATGAATGTCACTATCCTGACACATATCTGTTTCTCACTGGCTGAAGGTTAAACTCTTAATTCTTCTGTCACTAAACATGGATCAACCATTCCAGTCTTCTCTCTCGCCACATTCTTTTCTTGTTTCTTGCATCCTGAAGCAGGTTTGCTGTATTCTATCCCCATACATACTCTGGATAAAATAGTACTTGCAAAGTCCTTAGGCTGATGATCTTCGTCCCTTCTCTAACCAATGGAGACGCCTCTGACTTTAAGTCAGGCCCAGGTTAAATACTAATTTCACGTGACTATCTCATCTTAGTGCTCCCTCAGCACTTTAAAAACAGCACTTTTATCATTTTGTAATGTGCTGTTTACAGTGTTCTCCTCATTAGACTATGACTTCCTTGAAGCCAGGGACCACTTATGTATATTATTTTTCACTCCCAGCACTCATTACATTGGAAGACAGGAAGTACAAACTACAAGTCTTAGAAAGCTTAAAGAAGTGGGGACTGACAGCGTAAAGAGGCAATAGGGATTCAAAGTAACTTTCAAAAATAGTATTTATTGATTAGTGTTCAAAAAGTAATATTTTAAGAATTTTACAACCTCACATAATGTCTTCTTACTTATATATTGGTGGTTAAATGTAATTTTGGTTATATCTTTGGAAATTGGTTGAAGGTTTTGAGTTAACATGCAATTTTTTCATGTAATATATGGAAAAATAAGTTCTCGGAGAACATTTATATTCAACATATCTGAATTTTTTTTTTTTTGAGTTGGAGTCTCACTCCTTCGCCCAGGCTGGAGTGCAGTGGCATGCACGCTCACGGTCACCCCAGCATTGATCTTCTGGGCTCCAGCGATCCTTCCATCTCAGCCTTCCAAGTAGCTGGAACTACAGAGGCATGCTACCACGCCTGGCTATTTTTTATTTTTTATTGTAGAGAAGAGGTCTCGCCAATTTGCCCATGCTGGTCTTGAACCCGCAGGCTCAGGCAATCTACTTGCCTCGGCCTCCCAAAGTGCTGTGATTACAGGCTGAGCCACCAAACCCGGCCTATATTCGATTTTTTAAATGAATTACTAATATTAAGTGGGAGAAACTTGTACTTATTACTAAGTTATTTCTGGTTTCATCACATTCGTATTCAACTACATTTATTTCTAGAACATGAGCAGAATATATTTCCTATGTGTGTGGAAAAGATATCTTGAGGTCTACTATGTTAACCAAAAGGAAACAACACCTTTAAAATCAGCACCTTAAGCTGCACTGGTTTGATTCAAATTAAAACTTTTTTCCTGAGCCTACTTTTACTGTAATCATGATATAAAATGATATTTATTCACCATTTAGACAAATATACAAACAAATGCTATAACCACATGTGCTAGAATTTGAATTAATATATTTTCCAAATGTTTAGAAGCCTAATTATATTAGGCATTCCTTGTGTTTAAACAGTAATATTACTGACTTGTGTAGAGGTGAGTCATTACTCATTGGTGATAAAAATACTAACCATGTCAATAGCACAAGGTATTTAAACAGAACTGAATATGACCTGCTTCACATTCACCATGACCCAGGGCACAGTTTCATCAAATACTTTTGCTCAGTACATGTTCTAAAGAGCACTTTACTAAGTCGTTGGCAAGGAGAAAAAGATGCAGTAACATCGTTTTCAACTGCTAGTTATCTAGGGACCATCATTACAAATGTCACAACAAAATGGTCATCATTTTTTGTGGCTCATACCTCTCCTAATTTCTTTTTTCTTTTCTTTTTTTTTGAGTTGGAGTCTCACTCTGTCGCCCAGACTGGAGTGCAGTGGTCGCTCCCGGCCACCGCAGCCTCGACCTGCTCGGCTCCGGCGATCCTCTGCCTCAGCCTTCCAAGTAGCTGGAACTACAGGCACGCGCTACCA
>CAUYQG010067511.1:0-10771 GCA_963574415.1 Tarsius wallacei | reverse complement strand
GAAATGTCCAGCTTTCTCCACATCGGGGACATCGTCTCCCTCTATGCCGAGGGCTCCGTCAACGGCTTCATCAGCACTTTGGGGTGAGTGAGAGAAGATCGAGGGGGGCGTGGGCGGGGAGGGAGCGCCGTGGGCCCTGGTGTCAGCTGCGTGCGTCCGGTCGCCGCCCCCGACAGAGGACCTGGACGTCCCCATCCTCAAGGGGTCGGGGAACGGCTCGCCCCCTCCTTTTAGAGAAAGGAAGTGGAATGTTTGCTCAGGTAGGAGTCGGGCGCCCTGCCGAAGTTGGCAGGAGGCCTCCTCCTCGGCGAAGCCTCCAGTCTCCCGCGGGCGCCTTTCTCAGAGGGGGCGGAGGGGCCGAGGTTTCCTCTGCAGGTGGTCGCGGGGGCGGGCAGGTGGGTGGCTGGAGCCTGAGTCGGGGAAGGGCATCCGGGCCTGGACTGCCGGCTCTGGGGGTGGGGCGGAGTTGGGGGCGTGGGGCGGAGCTGGGGGGGTCCGGGCAGGCTTAGCCTGGAGCCTGGAGTCCTCTATTGCTCATGCTATGGCGCCGCTGAAGGGTCGCACCGTCTTCTCACAGCTCTCTCTCTCTCTGTGCCTCCCCCTTCGGTAGCAACGTCTTCTCAGTCCTCCCCTTCTAGGCCTCCCAGGTCCTGGCCAGCTGGCCCCCTTCTCCCCGCCTCTCGCCGTCAATTTCCTGCCTGGGTCACCTGGCGCCCCTGGGTCCCTGGTCCCAGGTTATCTTGAGCACTTTACAAACATTAATTAATTCTGGCCACCACCCCCCAGGGTCTGGGCTGGATAAACAGGGAGTCAACTCGAGAGGGCCAGGTCCGTAGCAGGGAGAGGGCAGAAGAGAAATTAGGCAGAGAGAATAGGTTTATCTTCAGAGATGCAGTCGGGTGAGCGGCTGGGGTGGCTTCTCTTCAGAGGAGAGTGGCTTCTCCACCTATCTAGTCAGGCCTTCCGGCAGGGTCTGCTACCTTCACTCTGGGGGTGTGTGTTCAAGTGTCTTATCCTCCCATCCACACACAGCGGCCCTCCAGAGTAAACCCACCCTCCTCTGCTGACCCCACTCAGCTGGACACCAGCCAGCCATGTGGTGCCTTCTCTCTTATGCCTTTGGAGGACTGCTTGGGGTTGGCACTGGAGGGGGCCTGGCTCGCCCCAAGCCTGGGAGGTGGGAGTCACCTGGCTCCCCAGTGGTTGTTGGGAGTTTAGCTTTAGTCTTGCTGGAAAGGGAATGGATTGTGGGAGTTGGAGGGCAAGCTCTGCCAGCTGGGGATTCTCCCTGGGAATTCGAGTGTGCCTTGCTCACCTGTCACAGAACCCTGCAGTCCTCTTCCACGCCCCTTCCCTTCAGATGTGACAGCCCTGGCCCCTTGTCCATCCCTCCCTTCTAGATCTAATTTCTCCTGCCCTGCTCCCCAAAGAATGGGGGTGGAGCCGGGTCTGGGGCAGCATCTGTGCAGACCTTCAGAGAGGAGAGAGCAGTCCCTGGCTGTCTTGCCCAAAGTAGGTGCACAGTAAAGTGAACGCCTCTGATCATGCTGAGGGGAGGAAGAGTGAGTACAGGGGCCCATGGCGGAAGTCCCATCCTAGTGTCTGAACAGCACTGGGAGTTTTGGGGAAATGACCATCTCCTCTGTTGCTTAGTGCCTGGCTCAGGGCTGCACACAGCCTGTGGTTTCTAAGCATCTGTGAGACTTGCCAGAATCAGGGAAAACATCTTATTCTTCCTTCCTCTGCCCTCACGCAGACCTCACTCCCTCGCAAGGGATTCCCTCTGTTCCTCTAACATAGCTTCCCCCCTACCTTGGCTTTTCCTGCCCCAGAAACTGCCTCCTCCTATCCAGCTTGTCCTGGGGCAGGTCCTGGTGGCCTCTGAGAGCCCTTCTACCCCGGGGTGCCCTCCAACATCTCCTGGTTTTCCACCGCTGGACACCCCGCCCTCCCAGCCTGGCATTCTAGCCAGGCTAGAGTTTGCAGCTCTGCACCGTAATTTTCCCGGGGTTTCCTCGCCTCCTTCTCCACACACCTGAAGCTCCAAGTGCACCACACCACTTCCTGCTCCTGCAGCCCATTCCACACTCTCAGGGATTGCCTCTGCTCCTATGTTGCTCCCGCCCTTCAGCCAGTCTCCATCTGAGTAAATCTGCCCATCTCTCTAAGACCTGGTGCAAAGTGTGAATTCTTTTGAGGGATCTAGCCACCCACCATCCCTCCCTAAAAAAAACTCCCAGGCAGAATTAACCCTTTTTCCTCTATGCTTTTGAGCTGCTTTGTACAAGCTGCTCTCTGGTGGCTTTTGATTTTTTATTTTTGGAATCAGGGTCTCACTCTGTTGCCCAGGCTGGCAATAAAGCGGCAATATCATGGTTCACTGCAGCTTTGACCCCTTGGGCTCAGGCAATCCTTACATCTCAGCCTCCCCAGTAGCTGGGACTACAGGTGCTTGCCACCATGCCTGGTTAATTTTTTGTGTTTTTTTGTAGAGAAGGTTTCACTGTGTTGCCCAGGCTGGTCTCGAAACTCCTGGGCTCAAGCAGTCCTCTTGTCTTGGCCTCTTAAAGTGCTGGGATCACAGGCATGAGCCACCACGCCCAGCCTTTCTGGTGTTAATCACATCGGAGGTTTCCCTGTAGGCCCATCTCATGCTGGGCACTTTGCCAGGATGAACTAACTAATGACGCCATTCATATACTCAGCACATGCACAGGCAGTGCACTGGGTGCTGGGGACTTGGTGGTGAATAAGGGAGCTGTGCTTTCTGCCTCCTGGGAACTTAGGGAAAGTTGATCTGTAGGTGTGTAAACTGCAGTCTTCAGCCTAACAGCTTCAGTGTCATCTGGAAGCTTGTTAGAAATACAGATAGGAGACCTGGAACCCAGTGTGTTGCTGTGTGCCCATGGGGGCATCTTTAAAATCTCTCGATGTATATTTTAATCTGGCTTTCATAACATACCAAGTATTAAAAATATTTACTATCGGAAAAAAAAATTCACAATCTCAGGCCCCATGCCCAGGCCTGCTGATTCCAAATCTGCATATTCATAAAATCCACAGGGGACTGATGCGTTAAAGTGTGAGGAGCATTGCTCTGAATGATTCTGTCTCCTTCCTCCTTCCCAGAACTTTTCTGCCTCCATTCCCGACTCTGGTCCCCTCTGTCTTTACTGAGCTCTTGGTGTTCATCATGTCTGTGAACCTTGGAGGTTCACATGACTGAGGTCCCAGGCTGGAAATGCCCAGGTGGGGCTGGGTGAAATGAGTTTGTTGAAGACATGGGTGGCCTGGGTAAGCAGAGGGGCCAGGGCAGCTGGGGAGACAGGAGGGGACATTGGTTGGGGTCAGGGAGGGAGGCTTGGGCAGCATTTAGATTCCCGCAGAACTCTTCAGGGCAAAATGGAGGAGGCCAATTAGAGCCTCCTGGATTAGAGCTCCTGGTGAAGATTGTACATTAACTCTGGGTTGGACGGACGGGAGGGGTCTGGGAAGTGGATCCTGGAGTGGTTGAGACTACCGGCCGGCAAGGGAAAGCTGGCACACGCCTGTTCTTGGCAGGAAAGCGTGGCCAGGGCTACTGCCTTGCCCCTGACCCCTGGTGGGAGCAGCAGGGGCCCGGGCTGGAGCAGCTGATCAGGGCAGTAAAGGTGGAGAATTTACTGTGGCTTCAGGCCAGCAGCTACGGAGAACTGCCTTAGGTATGCAGGGTGGACCTTTCAGAATCTCACGTCCTATCCCTTGAGATCTCTTTTGTGTGCCCAAAGGGATGGCCCCAGATGCACAGGGAGCATAAACTGGGGAGTGCAGGTGAATTGGGTCCAGTTGAGCTCCCCGCATTTGTCACGGTGCTCCTGCCCACCCATGGCTGGGCCTGGATTACCCTGGGCTGGGTGATCACAGTGAGTAGGGTTAGAAGGGACCCCTACCCCTTCCCCGTAGGGTTCCCTGTCTACTTTCCAGCCTGACTTGCTTCCTTGGGAGTATGGGCACTGGAGGTTAGGGCCCAAGAATTTGGGAATGAGTGTAGAGGAAGCACCAGATCCCCAGGGTAGAGATCCTTGGGTCCAGAGCCTCAGGGACGTGGTCTAGGAAGGGTGTCTGTCTCATGTTTTCTCACTAACTTGCTGTGTGCTTCTGACAAGGCCCTGCCCTCTCTGAGTGTGTTTCTGTCAGCCTGCATATCCCCTAAGGGGCTCTGGCTGTACCTGGAAATCTCCTGGGGAGTTAAGAAAAATTCTAAGTCCCATACCAGACCAACTACATCAGCATTTCTGGGGGTGGGGTCTGGATGTTTTTAAGAGCTCCCACGTGATTTTAATGTGTACCTGGGACTTGGATCTCTGATCTGAGGGACTCCCCCAGGCTGACAGGCCATGAGGAAGACAGCCTGCTGGATCTGCCTGTTCCTGGGCCCTGAGAGCCTATCTCTTTGCCCTCATTAGAGTTCATTAAGTCATTCGACAAACATTTATTGAGCACCTACTATGTGCTAGACACTTTTAGGCTCTGGGGAGTCAGTAGTAATCAAGATAGAGTTCCAGCTTGTTCCATTTTGTGCAGGGGAGGCTGGAAGAGATGATCTGTAAGGACCATGTGATTCCAGGAGGGGGGACTGCCCCTCCCATGCTAACCGCATTCCTGGGGCAAATTTCAGACCTGCCTTGGCTTTCCTTTCATTGTGATTTCACTGGAATGAGATGTTAGACTTCTGTTCTGCACCCCAAGGCAGGGTCTTGGCCTCAGCTAACCCAAACCATGCAACTCATTACAGGAAAAAAATATATAGTGCCCAAACTCATCTAATATATATATTTCTGATTGGAAAATAATAAATGTTCTATGGAGAAAATGGGAAAAACTCAAATAAAAAAAATTGTAATACCACCGAAATTTGCATTCCATATGACCTGCTAGCCTTTTATGTACACAAATGAACATTTGCAGATGGTATCAAATGGCACATATGCCTTTGAATGCTGTCTTTTTGGATGCAGTAAGCTGTATTCCGTGCGGACCTACCATTGTGAGGCTGCAGGCAGCCCATGGTATGCTGTACTGCTGTACCTTCGTTTACTGAAGCAGCTCTGGTATCGGCATTCGGGCTGTTTCTAAATGTTCACTTTACAGGCAATGTGCCCTGGACATCCTAGTTCATATGTGCCTGACACTGTCCAGTTAGCCTCTCACATAAGCTCCCAGGAATGGAGATCAAAGGGAAGGCACATCTTTTACCTCCTAGACTCTTTCTAACTTTCCATATTTCTCTGGTGGTGGAGGGGGTGGAAACCGAGTTCTGGGCCTCAGAGGGTCTGACCACTTTATGTCAAGTGTGTGACTGTTGCTCTAGAGTGAGGCCAGCCTCTGCCCTCGAGGTTGGGCAGTGGAGGTCCCAGACAGGTCCCAGGCTGGGCCAGGATGTGATAGGGGGTAGGTGGAGAGAGGGGCAGGGTGGAGAGGGGCAGGGAGGGGGTCGGTGGAGAGAGGGGTGGTGTGGGGGTTGGCTGCAGATAGAACAGCCCACCCAAACGTCTACCTTGGGATGTCTCAGGCTGCACCAGCTCCTTGGCCTGAAAGAAGCCTGTTGTGGCCACTGGCTCATACTCTGCCCTGCCCTGCATTCCTGACCCCACATCTCCTCCCTGGCTTGGCCTGGTGGGGCGGTAGCTTGGGTTGGGGGTGGGGCCACATGCTGACTTTTAGGGTGGGGCCACACCAGTTCTCTGCTCTCAGCTTGGGGGGAGGTATTGGGTTTCAATGACCTTTGACACGTTTGGAGTCCCTGCATGTCTAGCCCTGCTCTCTAGACTTCACCCCATGTGGAGGTGGGGGACCTCTCCCCAAGAATGGGGGCTGTGTGAGGGGAGGAAGGAGAGTAGAGCCCAGATCTCCTCTAAGTTTATCACAGGCCTCTGCATGTGGTCTCCGAGCTCACTGGGTGTGTGGTCATGCCAGGGGCACCAGTGATATCCGGCATTCACATCTGTAGCCACAATTCTTTGCAGTCAGGACCCCTAGCTTAGGGAGCCAGGGCCACGGTGCAGGGGTCCGAGGAGAGGAGATTTCAGGACCTTTCAGACCAGAAACTGTGAAACACATGGTGGGAGAAGAAACGAGACTGGGTGTTCACAACATGGTGAGCCCAGGATGTGGGCTAGGGACAGAACTGGGTGGGGCCACATTGCAGGGGGCTTCTACTTGGGGGCACTGGCAGGAGGGACCGATAGCAGAGGGATTCCACTTGGGGAGACAGGCAGGGGAGGGGAGAGGCTTTGGTGGGGGAGTAACATGATCACAGAGGTGAGTTTTTTTGGCTGGCAGGTGGGCAGAGCCAGAAGGGGCAGCAAACACAAATCTCAGCCTAGGAGCAGCTGCAGGTGCTTGAGGCAGACACCTGTGCATATTTGGTTAACAAATCCCTCTCCCTATCACTCACTGAGCCAGCCAGCCATCACCCCTTCCTGCAACCTGCTGGAGAGCCATCTTCTCCAGAATCTGAGTCTAGAAGTGGATCATTATCCATTTCTGGGGTGATATAGATTACAGTGGGCCAGGGGGTGGGCAGGGAGATGATGGTGATGATGACTATGGGTAGACTTTATAGATTATTTACAGTGGGTGGTTCTGACCTTTATCATGCTGTCACCTCAACCCCTCACCACCAGCCTGAGGTGTAGATGTAATTCAGGCCGGGTGTGGTGGTTTGTGTCTGTAGTCCTAGCACTTCGGGAGGCTGAGGTGGGAGGATTGCTGGAGGCTGCAGTGAGCCATAATCATGCCACTGCATTCCAGCCTGGGCAACAGAGGAAGAACATGTCTCAAAAAATATAGATATAATTCAGAAAAGTAGAGAGAACCATTTAGAACACCAGTCTCCCACCTCCGAGACCTCATAATTGTTCCCATTTTGTCTTATTTCCTACATCTGTTTTGCTGAAATGTTTGATGATAAATTATGTAACTGCATCTTTTCACTTCCAAGTACTTCATTATATATCCCTAAGAAATAAGGATATGCTTCTATATAACTGCAGTGCTGTAATCATACAAATTAATCATTTCCCGATAGTATCCAGTGCCCAATCCATAGTCAGATGTGTCCATTGTCCTCTGTCTTTGAGCACTAGTTTCTTTAAATCGCTATCCTGTCAAGATCCACCTGTTGCATTTGGTTCTTATGCCTCTGGAGTCTCCTTTAATATACACAGTGCCCCGCCCCACCTCCCTCCTTCCCACCATGCTGCTGAGTTCCTGGCAAGGTGGGGTTATGCTGTAGGCTGCCTCACTTTCTGGATTGATTTGTCAGAGCTGCTTTTGTTGCACTGATTTCCAGAGAACTCTGCAGAGGTCTGGAGCTGGGTGGGCCGCCTGAGAGTTGCCCTGCTGAGGCGCCTTAGGCTTCGGTTACTCCCTCAAGTGGGACAGGCTGAGAGCCAGCTCTAGGTTATGTGGCGTGGGAGGGAGGCCTGGGTCTGGCAGGCCAATGTATGAGGCCAGGGTAGGCCGGGCGGCCCAAGTTGAGTCTCTTCTCAGCTCTGCTTCTGTCTTCTGCCCTGTCTTTCTTCTACTTGGCCTTACACTTATGTCTTCCCACACACCCAGCAGCACTGTGAGACCCCAGGACTTGCGGAGCCCGCCCCACCTTGGGACTAGAAACCCAGGCTTGTGGCAGAGGCAGACACCCTGAAAGCTGGCACACTAGCCAGGGCTTCTATTTCTGTTGGGCCAAGTTTAGTTGTTTTTGCTATCTTCTTTCCTTCTGGAGAAACTCTTGGGGTTTTCTTAGTGTGTAGTTTGCTGTCCTCTTTAGGCTGTAACCTCTCTGACACTTTCTTAACTTTAATTTTTCTAGAAATGGGGTCTTACTATGTTGACCAGGCTGGTCTTGAACTCTTGGCCTCAAGCGATCCTCCCACCTGGGCCTCTCAAAGTGTTGGGACCACAGGTGTGAGCTACCATGCCTGTATAGGCACCATTTTATAGTTCCATAATATACTACCTGGGCCCCTCAGTGGCCCAGGGGGGATCCTTGGCAAAGATATATAGAGATAAAGAAAGTGGATGCTTTTGCAGTGATGCAGGGATTAATATATTTTCTGTGATGAGCCAGGGACCGCAGTCAGTGAATCTTGATTCCTTTCAACATTCCTGCCCTACCCCCACCTAGTGGGTGTGACTTTGGGTATCTGGAGAAGGGGGTCCCCAGGACATCTCCCCCAAAGCCCACCCCAGTGTTCTGACAGCACCTGACAGCCGCTCCTTGGGGCTGTCATGAATCTATAGAGTGGTGGCCAGTCCTCAGGGCAGGGAGTCAGGACACCTGGGGTCTGGCATTTGCTGTTCCATTTACTTGCGTGATCTGGGCTGGTCAATTTCCCCTCTAGGCCCCAGTGTCCACAACTGGATGGGGAAGGGAGTTGTTTAGGGCCCCGTGGGGATTTCTGCAGCTGTGATTCCCCCAGCTGTGATTCCCCTTCCCATCTGGCTCTGGTGGCTGAGCTGGTAGGTGCAGGTTTTGATTCAGGCTGCTTGATAGTCACCTGCCCCACTTCTTTTTTTTTTTTTTTGAGTTGGAGTCTCACTCCGTCGCCCAGAATGGAGTGCAGTGGCCGCTCCCGGCCACCACAGCCTCGACCTGCTGGGCTCCGGCGATCCTTCCGCCTCAGCCTTCCAAGTAGCTGGAACTACAGGTGCGCGCTACCACCCCTGGCTAATTTTTTTGATTTATTGTAGAGATGAGGTCTCGCCTGCCCAGGCGGGTCTCGAACCCGCGGGCTCAGGCAATCCACTCACCTCAGCCTCCCCAAGCGAGGGATTACTGGCTGAGCCACCGAGCCCGGCTTGCCCCACTTCTATCTAGCACTTTTCCTCCTCCTTATCTAATCTTTCCAGACAACACTGACCTGCCCTGCAGCCTTTCCCATGGCTCCCACCTGGATCTCAAAGTCCACCCTGGGCTGAATGGGGCCACCTAGGTCGTGGGATGCAGCTGTCCTCCCCTCCTCCTCAGACCAAGGTCTTGGGGCATTGGACATTTCAGAGACAGCATCCTCCTCCAGATCCTCCTAGAGCAAGCTGTCAACCAGCACCTCTCCAGAGGGTCCACGATGGCCCTGCCCACAGGCCTACAGCCAGGACCACTTCCCCTTAGGTCCATCCTCCCACCCCCTCTGCTGTTCAGACTGGTCTTGTGCCTCCCAGTGGTTGGAAGGCTCACAGCAGGGCCATGGTTCCTGAGTCTCTGCTGGTCTGGCTGAATGGGGAGCGGGGTGGGGGAAGATAGATGGAGACCTGGATGTCATTTTCTGACCTGCTGTGTTGCTCAGGGGGCTCCTTCCACTCTATGGGCCTCACACTGGACTGTGGTAAGAATGGAATGAGATACTGGATGTAAAAACAATTTGTGAACTATAAAGAGCTCGCACATTGGAGGGGCAGTTTTTCTAATGTGATCTTGGCTGGGCCTTCGGCGGAAGGTCGCGCCTAGAGTGGGCACTGGCAGGGAACCATGCGGGAACCTAAGCGCGGCCTTAAAATGGCAGGAGTGGGTCTCCGTCGTGAGTGAGGCGTGTAGACAGGACGGTGAGATCCGTAGGCAGGCGGAGGATGGAAGTAGCCCTTTCCAGGACCTTGGATGGAGGGACCTTGGGGAGAGGCGCGCGGGGGAGGGGGGTGAAGCGACGCGGCCACTTTCCCCTGCAGAGCCCGTCTCTGATTACCGGCAGGTGCGCACCCGTAGCCGGGCACCCGTGAGTTAGTTTAGTAAACTCAAATGCTCTCATGAGGAAGAGTCGGGGGAGCTGAGATCAGGGACGCTGGTGCCACCAGGTGGGGAGGGGACCCCGGGGGCCGCGCTCCGCAGGCAGCCCAGCCCGCGAGAGGAGGAAAGCGCGGGCGCTGGCGGCACGTCACCCGCCCCGCCCCCGGGCGCTCCTGGCGGAGGCGCAACGTCCTGGCGGCGGCAGCAGTCGGGGGCAGGCCGGGGCGAGGCGGCGCTCGCCCTCCCTCCGCGGCGGCGGCGGCGGCGGCTGCACGTGGGGCGGCGAGTTTCGCTCCGCCGCGGGGGCGGGGGCAGGGCCTGGCGGCCCAGAGCTCGCTGGCGGGGCCTGGAGTCTGGTGGTGGCGGGGCCGGGCGCCCTGGGGCGGGGCCTTGGAGTCTGGGGCGGGGTCGGGGCGCCGGGGGCGGGAGGGGCGCGCGGCTACCCGCAGGGACCCAGAACCGCTCCGATCACACAGCGGTTGGCCTCTCCCTCCGATGCTGCCCCTCATCAAAACTTACCTGTCTGATGTCCCGGCCCTCAATCCTCCCTCTGACCCCAAGTCTCCCCGCAACCCATCAGATAAGGGCTTTCCTGCTTATCTGGTGATGGCTTCACGCGACACTCCCTCATGCTCGCCTCCCACCAGATAGCACCTTTGTGGGATGCCTCAGTCCTAATAAGTATGTACAGAGGCATGGAGGAGAGGTTTTCGAGGGGCGCTTTTGGGGGCACGTTGGGACGCTGCAAACATGGGGCCTGTAGTCACCTTTCTTTGCCTACACACACCAGGTGGGGGAGTTGTGCTAAACACCCTGTGGAGAATAAAAGAGGAAGGCGGCTGGGGGTGGTGGCTCAAGCCTGTAATTCCAGCACTTTGGGAGGCTGAGATGAGAGGATTGCCTGAGCCGGCGGGTTCTAGACAAGCCCCAGCAACTTGGTGAGACCTCGTCTCTACAATAAATAAAAAATTAAATGGGTGTGGTAGCGTGCACTTGTAGTTCTGGCTACTT
>CAUYQG010067510.1:0-11539 GCA_963574415.1 Tarsius wallacei | reverse complement strand
CGCCTCAGCCTTCCGAGTAGCTGGAACTACAGGCGCGCGCTACCACGCCCGGCTAATTTTTTATTTATTGTAGAGATGAGGTCTCGCTTGCCCAGGCGGGTCTCGAACCCGCGGGCTCAGGCCATCCACTCACCTCAGCCTCCCAAAGGCGCGGGATTACAGGCTGAGCCACCGAGCCCGGCTGAAGATATTTTTAATATGAGTAGAAGGACCTAATATGATCTGCCCTCTTTTTTTCTCCCAGCATAATTCTGTACCACTCATAGTGAGTCCTCTACATTCTAGTCATAATGCAAGATTTCGTCTGCAACAAAAAATAAAAGTAATTAGACAAATTATGGATTAATCAGCAACCAGTAATCATGTTTTTTTTGGGGGGGGGATTTGATTCAGTAAGGATAGTACACAACAATAGCAATTTACTAGCTTTCAGAAACATTTGAGATTCTGCCATTTTTAATACTTGGAAATGCTCAAGGGAAGATTGTTCTTCCCATTTTGGAAGGAAGAATAATTACATCTAGTGGTCATGAAAGTAGTTGGCTGGTCTAATTCCTGAACTTACCCTCTTAGCTACAGATCTGTTTCTTTTTCCCAAATGCAAAACGGTCTCTTGGTATGATCAGTGTTCAGTGTTTCAAATTCTAAATTACATGTTTCACTGTCAATTTATTAATTGATGTTATTTTAGTAAATTACTCATTAAAATTTCTGTGCAGTTATTTGAATTTGGTTTACAAAACAACAAATAAAACAAAATATTTCATGTTCTGATCCTTTGGTATTACTCACAGACAGCTGAATCTGCGATACTTATTATCCATTGTATGTATGATTTTTCTAAATTATGTTTTTCCTTGTTAACATCATATAACCATTTCCATATTATCTTAGGAGTGGCCTCATTTATAAATTGCATGGTATTGTAACTCTGTTCTTATTCTTCTTAATTAGAGGTTTTTGTTCTAGCCTAGTGGTGAGAGAGGGACTTGAATCTAGTTAATCATCTAACCAATGCTGTGTCCAAGCGGAAAGCATTTTATTTGTGCTAAATAAACATGGAGCCATTATATATGATATGCAACAGCATTATATTTTCTTCTGGCCCTATGTTTTACTAATCAACTTAATCATCAGCTGGAAGCAGTGGCTCACACCTGTAATCCAAGCAACTTGGAAGATGAGGAAGAAGGATCACTTGAGGCCAGGCGTTTGAGACCATCCTGGAAAATATAGTGAGAACTCCATCTCTAAGACAATAAAAATAAATAAAAAATTACTAGTTGTGGTATTGTGCACCTGTAGTCCCAGCCTAGGAGACTGAGGCAAGAGGTTCATTTGAGCCCAGGAGTTCAAACCTGTGGTGAGCTATCATAGCAACGCTGTAAATACAGTCTGAGTGACAAAGTGAGACCCTGTCTGAAACAGAAAAGAATAACAACAAAACTTAAGCATTAATATTCTAAATAGGTTTAATGATATTCAGATATCTTTTTTGTCATACAAACATTCCATTTTATTTGGCTTAAGTATTTAAAAGTAACCCATCAAAATGAAAATACACAGCAATGTGGCAATTGTGAATTTAAGTTTCTAAAAGCTATCAGAAATCTAGATTTCTGCCACAAAATAACTGACTGGCTCATTTAGGATTTCTTTTTACTTCACATATATATGAACTTGTAAAATGGTACTGTCGGTATATTTATAATATTAACTTTTTATATTACCCTTTTATTAACATTACTATTCTTATAAAGCATTTTGCCTGTGTTTCTAAGGTTACTTTTCTCTAAAAAAAAGTATTTTCTAAAAATACTGTAACAAATTATAACGTTTTTTTCTTCTTGTTTGATAGCAAATCTTATTTGAACAATTAATTTTGATCTTTCAGAGATTGCTTTTAAACTTTAAAACAGTTTTCAACAATGTTTCTGTGATTTTCAGCAATAGCTTTTAGAGATATTTCTAAGGAGAAAGGCACAAGAAAACTTGATTTTATGTGTGAAATGAAAAATCCTACAGAAATGTTTTGAAATTATTACAATGAAAGGTTAAATGAAAAAAAAAACCCTAGAAACTCAAGGATAACATGGTTCTGAGCAGATAGCTTATGGAAAATTTGAGTCAATGTACTTTAAAAGTTTTTAAAATACTGTCTCTGACACTTTAAAAAGATCAGAAGAAGTAGATGCTCGATGTGGATAAGACATAAGTGGTGACATAGAGGGCTCTTTACTATGCTTCATGCACTTTGTCTAGAGGAGTACAAAGAAGAAAACTGAAGTGGATTTCTACAAAGTCTTCCTTTTTAAATAGTTTCTGTTTTGTTCAAGCAAATTTTACTTCAGATGAAAAGTCATATTTGATTTTATACAAAGTGCTGAGAAAAAGTTCACAAAATCATCCACTATAAGAGGGAGGGAGGGAGGAAGAAAGGAAGGAGAAATTTGAAAGACATCTACTCTACAAAATAAAACACTGGTTTAATCTACAAAACTTGCATATACACAGGGTATATCTTCTACTTCCTGTTTTCAAACCATATTGTTTGCTACTTTATGTATTGTGTTCTTGTTATAACTTTTGTTTTCTTGAGGTTCCAAAACCCTGTCCATCCACTGTCTTTCTTTTTTGATAAATGGCAATCCTATTCTTATAGTTTTTCAGAATAAAATACTGGGAGTCATCTGACAGCCCCTATCTGTCAGACAACTGACAGATCTACCTAAAGCTATATTTAGAATTCATTTTTTTTTTCTTTTTGGTGCTATTACTGTCACCGCCCTGGTCTAGTCCACCATCCTTTCTTCCAGAATATTGCAATGACATCCTAACAGGTCTTCCTCTTTTGATTTAAGAGACTCTTTACTCCATAAAGCATGCACTGTAATCTGTTCAAAATTTAAATGAAATCATGTCCTACCCTGCCCCAAATCCCTATATTGTCTTTCCATATCAATGTTAGTAAAAGTCAAACTCCTTAGAATGGCATATAGATCTTTATTTCCCACTGCCTGAACACTCTTCTCCCAGAGATCAGAATTGTTTGTTTCATCAGTCTTTTTCGACCTTTGTTCAAGTATTGTCTAATTATAGTAGTATTCCCTGACAGCCATCTATCAATAACCTCATGTCCTTTCTTACACTCCTTAAACAACTTGCTGATACATAACATGAAAAATAATAAGTATTTCTATGATACTGTGTTCCATACACTAACATGAGCACTTTGTATTGACCCATTTAATTCATATTACAACACTAAGAGATAGTTTTGTTACACTCATTTTATATACAAGGAACGTTAGGCATGCTATGTTGGGTCACCCCAAGACTACAGAGTTATAAAGTGGCAGAGCTGAGATTCAAGGCCTTGAGATTTGTCTCAATTATCTGTGCTCTTGTCCACTAAGTGATGCAGCTTCTTTTACTATAGATTGTCTTGTTTGTTTGCTTGTTGTCTATCTTCTCCTGCAAGAAATGAATCTTCCTGGAAGCAGTGATTTATTCTTTTGCTTTTTACCATACCCAAGTTCTTAGAATATTTCTCATTCACAAAAGTCTTTCAATAAATATTTGTTGATGAATGATTCCATGTTATCATTCACACTATTCTTCTATCTAAAACATACAGCTTTACCTGGTTAATTCCAGCTTAAATTTTAGTTAGTCTCCGCTACACACATTGTTATTTGAAACTGAAGACTTTCCTGATAATCTATGTTGCTTATCCAAAACCTTTGCCCAAAATGGATGATAACTTAATTTTGTAGGAGATAAACCGGTGCATTTATATGGAAGAAGATTTTGCCTAGGACAAGGAGACCTCAAATGGTTAGCACAGGATCTGTTTGTAAGGATATATCTTAGCAATACTTAGAATTGGCTCTACTTTCTCTACCTCCCAAACTAAAGATGACATTTAGCCTTAAAAAAAATTATATTTTGGTCATGCAGTTTTATTACGTTATACTATAGTAGAGTATTAAGAGAAAGTTATCAGATGATATCCAATTGAATAGGTTTTTTGGTCAGTATTTTATTTTTATCATATAAAAATATACATTTTAAAAAAACTAAGAAAATCTGAGATGATTTATTATTTTCTGAGTATCCTTACATTTAATGGAAGTTGCATATATATTTACCAGACATGTAAAACAATATTTTTATGCAATATTTTTATGCACTCTTTGAATACAGTGATGAAAAATTATTGGAATGTGCAATACACTAACTGTAATTGTAAAGGGTAATAATTTAAGAATAAAAGCATATTAAAAATCAATTTAGTGAGACTTTGTTGTATTTCCTTCATTTTTCTAATAGTTTTTAGTTGTACACTTTAGTTAATAGATAGGTATGCTTAGTAATAATTTCTCATGCAATGGTTATTTTGTTGACAATATGAAAATGTTTTCATATCACCCATGGAACAATTTCATAATGAAACCATATTGACCTTCACGAGTTATGGGAACAAAATGAACTTCTGTGACAGATGGCTTTACAATTGCCCTCTTTTTAAATTACTTTTACAAATCATTGGCAAACCTTAGTAAAATAGAAAGATCAAGGTAATAACATTAGTATAAATGAGCTTGTTTTTATAATCTAAAGTTAAATACATTTCCCTTGTTGAGATTAAAATAATCACTCAAAATCTCTAGAAACACTTTTTCTTAAATTTAAAATCAGAATTGTACTGACATTTTTGCCCTCTCTGAGAGCTGGGCTATTTATATGTAGTGTCATGTTTGTTCCTCATAACAAATATATGAAATTGCAATAGTTTTCACCATTTTACAAATTAAGAAAGTATGACTCAGAGGCATTTGATATCTTGCATAAAACCACACATAAAGAGTATCTTGGATTCAAACTCTATTTTCTCAGATTTCAAAATCTAGCTTGGCTATTTCAGAAACTTTTTTTTCTTCACATACCTAAATTTTTATATGTCTACAAAATTTAACTTTCACCACATTCTCTAAGCCTAATTAAAAATAAACAAAGTAATTTGACAGACTGTAGTGACCTTGAGATTGCACCTCTAGAGCCCCAACGTCAGGAGTGCATTTGAGCAGGGGTCCCAGTTGCTGTCCTCTGAAGGCCACCACCTTTTGTGCTGATGCAACTTCCCATGAATTGCTCTCAATCAATGACAAGCATCACAGCCTATGCCTGTGAAAGACTGGGCTCCTCTGAGGCTGCCATTGGCCATAGGCTGCTTGGTGATATTCCTTCATCATTTGGAGTCAGATTTGTTTTCTCTGACTTCTCCATACTCTTTCACACTTTTCTCATGTTTCTTTTCTTTCATAAAAATCTTTATACACTTAATCTCATTTTGTCATGTGCTTTTGGGGTACAGAAAAATATATGAAGCATTCACCTAATAAGCATGGTAATTTCTGACCTCTGGCTTATTTTCTTTGCTGGCCTCAAATGAGATGCCTCACCTTCCCATCTCTACATGTGCAATTGCTATACCTCTTCCAAACTTAATTATCAACTTAAAATAAAATCTACTGTGCTCTCCTTCAGTAAAAATCTAAGTCATTTTCCTTGAGTTTCTCTAATAATTTATGTGTACCATTCTAATGGATCTTTTACTTAGTACCTTGTCCTAGAGATACATGGGTAGATCGTTAGTCATTGATATTATTTTATGTTTTTCAAGAAAAACTGCCTAATTGTTATCTTATTTATTATGCCTAGTATAATATTTTATATAGTCATTCAAATTTTCTCTGCTTATTAAACAAATCAGAGGTTGATACACTACAAACCATGGACAAATCCAGCAGGTTGCTGGCTTTTATAAATTTGGTATTGGAACACAGTCACCCCCATTCATTTAAATATTGTTTGTGGTTACTTTTCCATTATATTTTTGCATTACAGTAACAGAGTTGGGTGTAGTCAATTTCCATCATTGGCAATAGTTATGATATGTAAAATCACCACAGACATCAAATAAGTGAATACAGAGCCATTTCTCCTAGAAGAAATAGAGGATTACGTTCCTGTGGGTCTCTTATCACACATTTTATCAACCAATCAGTACATAGCTTTCCTTTGTGTTTGTTTCTATGAAAGGAAATTGATTTAAAATATAAAGTTGACTTATTAACATTGAACTCCTGGCCAAGGGCACTATAATGCATGCCTGAAAGAAGCTTATCTAACACATGTTTTATCTTCACAAGGCACATCCCATCTTCTTGTTCTTAGAACACAAGACAGCATTTCAACACTATGCTTAGGGGCAAAAATCATCAACATAAGGCACAAAGATGCCAGAAAAAAAAAATGTGATGCTAAATAGACTATGAAAAGGACGCTTGTTTACAATAAGAAAGGTAAAACCAAAAGGCAGAACAGTGCATTTTTTGACCTCAGTTGACATAATGTGTGTTGGACAACTCATTTTTACTGCTTTGCTTATATCTGTAAGTGACTGCACAAGCAGGTCAATGTAAATGTTAGGGTTACAAGCAATTATTAACGAGTAGGCATATTCATAAGTACAGGATTGATGAATAATGAAGATTGATTACAATTGCAACTGAAACTTTGTAGCCTACAAAGCCTAAACTATTGGTAATCTGAGCATTTACAGAAAATGAAGCTTGCCAACTCTCAGAATTACTGAAAAAGTCAGAGATTAGTGAAAATGAGGGAATTTGAGGTTGCTCAAGAAAACTATGTTGAGTTGAACATAAAAGTCATTACTGGAATGCTAATATTTCTTTGAAGTACTGATTTCAGTTCTCTTGGCTAAACACCCAGAAGTAGAATTGCTGGATCATATGGTAGCTTTATTTTCAATTATTTGAGAAACTTCTACCTGTTTGCTATCGTGGCTACATCATTTTGCATTACCACCAACAATACACAAGAGTTCCAATATCTTTACATTCTCATCAACACTTGCCTTTACCTTTATTTATTTATTTATTTTTTTAAGTTGGAGTCTTACTCTGTCTCCCAGACTGGAGTGCGTGGCGCACCCATGGCCACCCCAGCATCGACCTTCTGAACTCCAGGGATCCTTTCACCTAAGTCTTCCAAGTAACTGGAACTGCAGGCGTGCCACCACACTCGGCTAATTTTTGATTTATTGTAGAGATGAGAACTCATCAAATTGTCTGGGCTGGTCTCGAACCCACAGGCTCAGGCAATCCACTCGTCTCAGCCTCCCAAAGTGCTAGGATTATAGACTGAGCTACCACCTAGCCCCGTCACCTTTACCTTTTTGATAGTAGCCATTTTGACTGGTAGGAGGTGATATCTCATTATGGTTTGGGTTTGCAGTTTCCTGATAACACTGAGTATCAAGGAGATTTTATTACTCTTATGCTCATTGCAGCATTCTCACAACAGCCAAGACGTGGAAACAATCTAGGTGTCTATCAACAGATGAATGAATAAAGAAAATGTGGCATATACACAATGTAGTATTATTCAGCCTCACAGAAAAAGAAAATCCTGCAATATGCAATAACACAGATGCCCTTGGAGGACATTAAGGTAGGTGAAATAATCTACTCACAGAAAGACAAATACTGCATGCTACCATTTGCATGAAGTATCTAAAATAGTCAAATTCATAAAATCAGAGTGGAATGGTGGTTGCTAGGGCTGAAGGAAGGGGAAATTGGGAATTACAAATCAACAGATGAACATTTCAGTTAAGCAAGATAAACTGTGCCTAATGTATTATACACTTAAAATGTTGTTAAGAAGGTAGATCTCATGTTATCTGCTCTATCACAATTCAATAAAATTTTAAAAACTGAAAAGTCATCATAGTTTTTAACAATAATATATTAGAATTTTATTTTTTGTATACATATATCACATATTATTAAAAGGTTGTGGTCATTAATTACCAATTAAAATATTTGAAGAATGGCTTCTCTATTTTTTGTAGCATAGTTTCAAGCTCCAGTTTGGTAAGCTTCTCATTTAGAACAATTGACCCAGGAGTTACAAGTTTAAGTATAGCAATAAATGTACTTGACTTATTTAATTCAGAGAATCATCAAACTTATGAGGCAGTAAACACTCTGTGTAAGTGAGATGATAAATTTTTAGTTTCCATTTTGACTCTGGATGAAGAACGTACTTTTTTCCATATAGCGAATAAGATTTTTTTTTGAAATTTCAGGAGGTATACATTTGGATTAAAAACTGTTTGAATCATGTAGCCCAAATTTAAATGGAAATATTTGACTATCATAACTAAATATTTGTTTTCAATAGTTTGTATTTTGCTCATTACCTACATAGATGTATAAACCAAATCACATTAAATAAAATAGAAAAAATTTTGTCATTTGCAATAGAACTTGGTCAAGGCCCTTTTTTTGACCATGTAATTTAAAGTTAACATATGCATGTAACTTTGAAACATTTTCAATGAATGAAGATATTTCTGTTTATCAAAAGTAGAGCTTGCCTTCTTAGCCTTTAAAAAAGTTATTGTTAAGAAAAGATTTTATTTTGAAAATTTTTAAAAAATTATTTAAAATTATCTTTAACATCAGGGCCTATAGTGAGCACTTAAAATATATTATCAACTACTCAGTTTTTTCTACTTTTTATAATAGATTAAATCAATTATTTTTATTTTCAAGTCTGTTGAGTGATAAACCAAAATAAGTATAAATTAAAATATGATAGAATAAAGCAATATATTGATTATGTCAGTGTTTATTACATTTTATGTTCTTCTGTGTCCTAAAAAAATAGATGACAAATGATTTTGTAGCTTTGAATATTGGTTTTAGTGGTGACTCCTCATTAGAAACACAGTAGCCATCTCTGCTTGCTTGCTTACTTATAAGTTAGGTGTTCAAGAAAAGTTTGTTGGCCGGTTCCTCCATCATCTAAACAGCATGTATCAGAATGTTACAGCTGTTACAGAAGACCTTCAACAAAACAAAGTTGTATCACTTTGCAATTATTAGCAGCTAAATAGATGTGCTCTTCACAATTTATTCCTTATTGTTTATCACAAGTTTGTGTTATTGAGGCCACCATGTCAATCAGATTCCCCCCTTTAAACCAGATATAGAATTCACTACATCTTTTATCCTGTTACTTTATATGTAAAGCAATTTACTTTTGTTTAAACTATACCAATTATTCATGCATCTTCTTTTATACAACCAAGCTGCTCTACCTACCATCTGTGTAGATGCATGATTACATCTGGAAGATAATTAAAAGCATTTGGCCCCTGTGTAAATTTTGGTGTATCATTGCTGGTTTCGTTGTCAATCTGAAATTCACTAGAGTATTTTTTGCAAAATTGCTCTGAATAATTTTTAAATATTTTATTCACCAATTCTTAAAATTGATAAAACACTATGCATTAAACTCAGAAGAAGAAAGTTACAAAAAATTGTAGGGAATGAAGTTTTTTTTACTTCTGTTAAAATACCAACAGAAAAAATAAAGACTAGAAATTAAAAATAAACAGAGTTATGGGCTGCATACAGAAAGTACATACAGAGAAAAAATTAAAAATAAACATACTTTCTGAAATAGAAATACTCTATAAATAGCTCTGACAAATACTATATTTGAACACCTCTAGAATTCAAAAATCAATATCATCTTTGCATCATTCAACAGCTTTCATCATTGCTAAGATGATTAGTGCTGCTGAAGTTTGTTTTGTCTCTCCTACTATAGTTATATAATAATAATGATCATGACAACATCTTTAGATTAATGTGTTTCATCTACTTTAACTTTAAATGTTTTACACTTAGTTCATCTCTGCAGTAGACTCTCAGCTTTTGTATATTAAGTGGTTCAACTAATTCTTCTTAATTAAAAATCTAAAAACATGTTTTTTATTTTTCCTATGTATACTATCCGTATAATATTGAGAAATACACTGACATTGGTTCTTTATTTTGAAGATCTTTACCAATTCACAAATTTTATTATTTCATAACTTTTTATACTCTACCACTATCTATATAAAGACTTATTTCTTTCTGAAAATATCTCTCAAATTTCACATTATAACAATCTTATTCTATGTGCCTTTAACTTACTATTTTACTTTTATTTACTATTTCATTTATTTATTTTATTTTATTTACCACTTTTATTTTTATTACTATTTTAGAATATATTAATGTGTTTATTAGACATTTTGGATTACTCAACTGTAAATCCATTCTGTGTCTATTTGAGAGACATATTTATTCTGTACTCATTGAGAATGATAACAAACTCTTAGGATATGACAATAAGTAAAACAAAGGTGCTTCCTGAGTAGAATTTGTATTATTTGCAGGGTGAATAGAAAAACAGTTAACGCCAATTAAACTAGACTACACTATGGTGGCTTGTCGGAGTTCAGAGGCTGCCAAGAAAGCTCAAACAGCTTTCACTTTGTTTTACTCTCCAACCTAGAAATAAAATTGCAAAGGCTTTATGATATGAGGTAAATCAAAATTACACAAAGAGCTCCCAGAATTTCTTGAGTTACTTTAGTTAATTCCACTCACACTAGATTGAATGAGCCAAATAACCCACAGACTCATTGCTTTTATACCGTTAACCTGCAGAAAATGGGATACTTGGCAAGATGACGATGGGACAAGTCGAACTGTGAAGATCTCTACAAAAGGTGGCTCCTGAAGGCATTTAAACATGCCCCCACAGCTGCTGCCTCCATGGGGGGTGGCTGCTATAGTAGGCCCCACGCAGCAAACTGCCATCACCAAACTATGGCCTTGGCAAGGGACGACTGCTGTGGTTGTTACCAGGTGTTGAGCAGCTACCCTCCCTGTGGCTCTCGGCTCTGGCTCCGGCTCCGGCCCAGGGAATTGCCAGCTTCCTCCTCCACCCCAAGCAACCCATGGCAAACCAAACTGCAACACACAGCTATCTCACTGGTTCCCAGTGCCTGATGCTGGACACATACCATCATTGCCATCATAGCAGATCTACTGGACCCCAGACAAGCGGAGAAAAAGGATCAGGGAAACTCAAGAGAAGACCATGCTTGGTGAGGAGCTGCCCACCCCAGCCATTTTCCAGGCAGAGATTTGCATTGCCCCACCCATCTTCTTGCAGCCTCCACACTGTTGCCTAAGGTAACCTCAACAAACCAGGAGACAGAAGCCCCTCCCCTATGCTGAATCAGACACAGACAACTCAGTTCTGTGTGGCAGACCTGTCAGGCAGCAAGCCAAGGGGACTGACCCAAGCTATGAGTAACCATATCTGCCAGAAATGAGAGCAGAGGGGAGAGGCTAGAGATCAGGACTGAAGAAAATTTAGACATTAAGGAAAGACCTCAGAACTTGTCTGGTTTCTTATTTTGATTTTTTATTTTATTGTTTTGACTGTTTGATTTATTCACTTTTGTTTCCATTTTGATTTAGACTACCTGTTTGTGTTGGGGAAGAATACATCAAAAGGCATGATTTTATTGGACTGTTTTTGTGTGATTACCAGTAGGCTTTAGGGAATTTTGTTTGTTTGTTTGTTTTTACTCTTC
>CAUYQG010067505.1:0-32547 GCA_963574415.1 Tarsius wallacei | reverse complement strand
ACTCTGTTGCCCAGACTGGAGTGCAGTGGCCGCTCCCGGCCACCGCAGCCTCGACCTGCTGGGCTCCGGCGATCCTTCCGCCTCAGCCTTCCAAGTAGCTGGAACTACAGGCGCGCGCTACCACGCCCGGCTAATTTTTTGGTTTATTGTAGAGATGAGGTCTTGCTTGCCCAGGCGGGTCTCAAACCCGCGGGCTCAGGCAATCCACTCACCTCAGCCTCCCAAAGGCGCGGGAATACAGGCTGAGCCACCGAGCCCGACTATGGTATCTTTAAAGTAAAACATTTCCCATGTATAAGCATATGGTTATATTCCATACTTCTGCACAATCTTATTTCATTTCTGTGGATCATTTGACAGGCAGTTGCCCTTTTTAAATAGATAATCTACCTACCTATAAAACTACAATGGGAAAGAATCTCAAATGCTAAGTGAAACCATTTTTGCTAAAGAAACTTGGTGCACTTTCGGTTAGGCTGTGAATTTGCAAGAATCTTTTTTTTTTTTTTTTTAAGATCCAGTAGAATTCCCAAGCTTCTCTCTTTCAAATAAAAGGGAAATACACTCACTTCCCAAAGCATCTGTCTTTACAGGAAATTCAAGTACTATAACTATCACAGCCTTCTTCAACACACATTAAATTTCTTGGCTCTAACTGGAACTGAAAGCCCCAAAATTCTCTAATTAAGGAGAAATTTTAAGAGATACTCTAAAACGGGGGAGAGATTTGTTTTTAATAGACTTCCTTATAATGAGTCATTTCATAGATAGAGGACTCCAGGATGGGAGCCAAGAACGCGCAGACACAACTCCTTAGCACAGCAGGAGGTTTACATCCAATCTGGTCAGAGATGTCACGATTCCTGCTTCTAGCCAAGGCCAGACTGTGCATTGCTAGGGCAAGGGATCATCACTTAGTCCTTAGTCAGCATCCACTCTGGTTTTGGCAAATGTGTATAAAAGACAGATTTCTCCTTAAGAAAAACAGCCCCATCAAACTCCTCTAAGTCCATTAAAATCAAGTTTTCTGCTCCATGCTAAATCCGTTGACAATAAATTTAGCAGAGATGGAATAATAACATACCATTCATAACCCCACTGGACTGATAATAGCTTATTGTTAATCTCATATGAATAAATGAAATTTTAGATTTCATGAAAATAATTAGGGTGAGGATAAAGACAAAAACTGTGTAACTTAAGGCGGATGCAGTGGCATGTCCTATGATCCCAGCTATACAGAGGCTGAGTGGGGGAGGATTGCTTGAGGCCAGGAGTTCAAGGCCACAGTGCACTATAATCACACCTTGCCCAAACAAGTTTATTTTGGTGTCAATCACAATGGAAAAGCATTTCTGCACAGGAACAACTTTGAGTATGACCTCTCTAGGTATACATGGTGTGGTGATATGTCTGTTCCAAGACATCTTCTTAATATTCTACGTGAAATCCTCTTTGACGATGGCGGATGAGATGCCAAATCCTAGAGGTCCCTTCCTGATTAGTTAATCATGAAATGGAACGAACTCCCTCCCACAATACACAGAAAATACAAGCAACTCTATCAGTTACTACTAATCTTAAACACACCCCCAGATTATTTGAAAGCCATGAGCTTAATGGGGATCCAGCTCATGGCCACAGTGGAGGTCTTTAGTCAGCCAAAATCTATTTATATTAGTCTGCCACTTTATCCTACAAAATAGCATTTCTTTATGCAATGACTTTGAATTGCAACTAAATAAAAAGTGTTTACAACATAGAAGACTAAAACTAGCAAGTTAGAATCAAAACCCCCAAGCCAGTAAAGAGTATTACCTTCTCCTTCCTTACCATCTCCTTCCACAAACTATTTGAATGAATAGCAAAACCACAAATTATTGTAATAAATTGCTCAAGAATACTGTTTTTTATATGAATTTCAAATCTTTTTTAACTTTATTATGCTGAGGTTTTTATGAAAAGTCCTATGTTGAAAAATATCTATAAGTGTACTACTGATTTGAAATTCTAAATATATTTTTTTAAATCTCCATTTTCCCTGAAGCATCTGGGCAATAGGTTCATAGAACTTTACAACTGATCAGGTGTATAGTGTGAATTCAATTCTGTTCAATAGGGCAGGAAATTCTGCCCGATAGGAAAATAAATGGGATAGACAGACGTTCAAAATATGTGTTAATCATAGATAGGTAATGAAACATGTGAGATAAAGCAAGTAGAACACGTGTGTGAACACAGAAAGGGATGGAAGGACCAGGAAGTTCCCAAAATTCATGAGGCAGTAAATATTCATGATGCACAAATTATACATGAGACATATGTGGCACTCAATATTCATGAGGCCTTAATTAAGCCACCCGTGATAACATCCATTCCTGTCCTCTGCACAAAACACACAAAACCCATAGCTGTCAGCAGGCTAACTGGCAAAACCCTGTGTCTCTCCCACAAAGAACAAGTGGGCAAACCAGGCCAGGGAAGAATCTGGCTACAAGTTAATGATGTTGATTGATGCCCGATCCCTGAAATCATCCTCAATTCAATGAGCTCATCAATTTACACCCACACACAGACAGATAAACATATATATTCCCAGATGATATACACGTCTTAAGTGTATGTAATTGCATGCTTGTGTGCCTATGCAGACATGCATTTACATGTATGTGCATGTATCTGTGTGTCTAATGTGTATGTGAGTGTGTATACACTTACTATATGCATGTGATGGTGGGAACTCTGTCTTACGTCTTATTCACATTGCACTCCACTGTACTTCTGCTAATACCTAACAATAATCTATCTTAACCATTTCTCTGAAAGTACATCATTATCTTCACACATGGGGAGAATGTACTTACACTACACTGAATAGCATTGTTATAATTAAATGAACTCAGTTAATAATAAGTATTAAGAAAGTAAACCAAATAAATTTTTACAAAAAGAAATTATACAAAATTCATAAGTCAATATCTGTGATGAACTATTTCCTCCTGATTACTCCATTAAGAAAATATAAAACACACTTTATCACTGTTTTCTTACTAAAGAGAAGGGAAAAATATAATGTATTTTTGGGCAGTGAGGTGGGGGAACCTTACAATGAGATTCACTGGTCTACTTGTGAACAATATGACATACATATGCCAAAGACTGCAAAAACAGAAACAGAAAAACAGGAGGGGAAAGCAAGAAAAGAAACAGTTCTCCATTTATCAAAACATGATCACTGACCCTAATTTGTATTACTATATTCAGAAAATACTGCAAATCACCTCCTAGTATAAACTTGCTGTGAGTTGAGGTCTGTTCATCACTGGATCTTCTAATGACAGCACTTGTCCTTAGGAACAGTTCACAAGTAACCAGCACCAACCAATTGAATCACAGCTGATTTTTTTTTTTTTTTTAATGAATTTGACAATGATCACACAGAGAATTGTTTCACAGTCCTGGATAGGAACAGACCACACAGACTACCCAAGCCCTGCTTTCCAGTGAAAAACACTCTTGAAAATACAAGGAAAACAATGGTATGCCAAAATGCTACCCAAACACATTACTCTAGTTTTACATTAAACAATACAAATGAACAATTGATGTGGCTCACACAGCATTAAGTCAACTGAACTCCACTTTTCATACTCTACCTCCCCACCTTCTCATTACCACTTGCCAAGGAAATTGGAGATCTAAAGTGAGGGAAGTTAATCGTTACACAGGTGGGGCTGCGTAATGGCTAATTTTATTTATTTTAAATGTTTATTAATGAAGGAAAACAGAAACGTGCAATCATTAATATGGTTATAATCACTTATAACCTGCCTTCTTAGCCTTTTTTAAAACTCTTCGGCACTCATTAATTTAAAAAATGTTTTATGCCCACTTTGTCAGTCACTGTGGTAAGAAAACACTGAAAAAGACTGACCAACTCATCCCATTTTTCCCAGGAGTTTCCAAGTTTTCACAAGAAAAGTCCCATGTCCTTGGAAACCCCTCAGTCCTGAACAAACTGGAACGGCTGGTCACACCACACTGAGAAATAAATGAAGAGGAAAAAACAGACATTCCTTCTTGTACTCGTGAACCTCTGTGTCCAATAAAGGAAAGGGAAATTCATTAATAATCACAAAGACAAATAATGTAATAGAATCCAGCAGTGATGCTCATACCCTAAAATTACAGATAAGGCCCAGAGCTAAGCACCTCACAATATAAGTTCACAGAGCAGCCAAAGGAGCTCCAGATATTGCAGAAGCCAACTTCTTCCAGAGTTTACTAAGAGACACCAAAACTAACCCTAATTCCACCAACCATCATCTCTCCCAAACCCCAGTCAGTACCAAAAGGGGACTGAGAACATAGAGCATGGTCACCTTTAGAGGATAACAGAATTCGTGGGGAGATCATTTCCTCCCTTCCCTGATTTGAAGACAGAAGTTGTAAAATGAAAGGATTGAGACTTACATGCTAAATAAGAGAGTTATAAAATCTGGCTGAACTATCGTTAAGGAATAAGCTATATTCTACCTCAGAAAAGGGAATGTCAACATAGCACTCCTGAGAACAACTACTGAAAAATTGTGTGGAAGGCATATGACAGTTTCATTTTGTTGTGCAGTTGAGTAGAGATATTCAACTACACAACAAAACAGTTACAATTATAAACTGTAACAGTAGCTATGAAGAAAAAGTACAGAGCAGTCTGAGGGCATTCAACTAGGGTCCTTGATACAGACCAAGGAACACAAGGAAGGTTTTCCTGAAGTAAAAGTAAAAAATGAAGAAGGCATGTGAGTGAACTAAGTAAAGACGGCAAGAGGTGGGGCAGACAGGAGAACTCTGTGGCAGAGCAAAGAGTCCATGTAAAATCCCTGAGGCAAAGTAGAAACTGGAAGGAAGACAACAATGATGGGATGAGGAATAATGATGGAATAAGGTGTAAAATCTTGAGGCCACATCAGGGAATTTTTTAATCCTAAAACTTTTATGAAAAGAAGTGACTGACACTAGTATATTTGCATTTTTAAGAGATCACTCTAGCTAGAGTGTGGACAACATCTGGAAAAGGTCAAAAGAACATATTGAGAGACCACTTAGGAAGTTCCTACAGTGGTTCAAGAAAAGACACAGTTATCTTGGTGCAGGTGTGGCAGAGACAGATGTTCTTCTTTGATTTTGAAACCTATCTTGGCAGCAGAATCAACAAAAGATGTTATTAGATTAGATATGAAAAGTGAGGGAAAAAAAGATGGAAACAATGAAAACTCTGAGGTATCTATTTCTTCAACTGATAGTGGAGCCATTTACTAAAACAACGACACTGGAGGAAGATTAAGAATAGGGTGGGAAAACAGAATTTGGGTTTGAATGTGTGGGATTTGAGCAGCATGACAGATAGAAGTAATGGCCCCCATATCATATTACCTGGTGACTGTGAATATATTAGGTGACAAGGTGAGGGAGAATAAAGGTAACAGCTGGGAGTAAAACTGCCAAGTGGCTAACCTATAAACAAGGAGATAATCCTGGATTATCTGAGTAGGCTCCATGTAATCATGAGGGTCCTTAAGAAGATGGAAGAGGGAGTCAGATGAGTCAGTCAGAGAGATTCACTGCTGATTTCAAATATGGAGAAAGGGGCCACAAGCCAAGGAATGTAGACAGATTCTAGAAGTTGGAAAAGACAAGGAAACAGATTCTCCCCAAGAGCCTCTAGAAGGAATGTAGCTCTGTCAACACCCTGATCTTAGCCCAGTGAGATACATTTCGGACTTCTGACCTCCAGAGCTGAAAGATGATCAATCTGCGTTAGTTGAAATCACTAAGTTTGTGGTAACATATTACAGCAGCAATAAGAAACTAATGTGAGTCTTGAGACATCTAAGTGGAGGATAACTGAAGCTATTAAGAATGTGCAACAACCTCTAGACAGAGAATATAACTGGAGAGAAAAGAACCTGAAAGACTAGGGATCAAATCTAATACCCTGACAATCAAAGGTATTGGTTATCAACCACACTTAAAGAAAATGCCTAAACTATATTAAAATACAATTTTTCATTTATTAGATTAACAAAGGTTAAAAAGACAACCTGATATTAGTGTGAATGTAGAAAACTAGGCAATATCACTCATTGCTGTAAATATAAAGTGGAGAGTTTATGGAGAATAATTTTGGAATATCATTTTAAATTTAATATGCACACACCCTAGTATCAATTAAAAACAACAGAAATGTCCACTGACAGAGCACTAGCTAAACAATATTAGTACATCCGGCCAGACATTAGAAAGAATGAGTACTGAGGGGCAATCTTCAAGGTATTGAGTAAAAAATTGAAAGTGAGGGAAAGTGTGTAGAGAAAGCTCCAGTTTTGGTTTAAAAAATAAAACAGGTTATAGAGACACATGCTTGTGTATGCACAGATGATGGGGAGAGAACACAAGAACCAGGTAAAAACCTGGTTGTCTCAAAACAAGGAAGGGGACAGTGGAGCTGAGAAATCTGATGATTTAAAAAATGGGGAAAGATGATACAGTTTAATGTATGTATTTTTTCTCTTCTGAAATTTTCCATGTGTATATTTTATCCATTCAAAACAAACAGATGCGTTTTCCTCAACCTTCCCAAGTTGGGGGAAGGGTATCCCTCAGCATTTTTCTCCCTCTTGTTTATTTCTAATACAGAATAATAAATAACCAAAATCCATCATTTGATGCCAAAACCTGAATATTTCTAACAGTTCCTCACATCAATCTATTTGCTCCTCCTCACCAATACAGAACGAAAAGGTCTGACAATTAAGTTCGCAAACTTGTCCTAGAAAAAGTGCTACATATTCTCATGGCTGAATAACACTACAGTCACCTTCAAAGTACTCCCCTTGGGAAGCTATACACTGATGTCAGTGCCTAGTTCAATTGCCAAGGCAATTTTGGAACTCTTTTTCTGAAATGGTCATCAAGGCTGTAGTTATATTGCCCTGATGTCCTGAATGACATCAAAATGTCTTCCTTTGTCAATATTTCCTTTATCTTCTGGTAAAGAAAAACGTCATTGGGGACCAGATGAGGTGAGTAGGGAGGGTGTCCAATACCCTCACGTGTTTACTGGCTAAAAACTCCTTCACAGACAGTGCTGTGTGAGCTGGTTCATTGTCATGATGCAAGAGCTCCTTTTGGGACCATTTTTGCAAACTCTTTTCTCATGCCAAAATCTTCAGTTAAGATTTTCCTAGCTGTTTCTCTATGGATGTTTATTTGGTCTGCTATGCTTCCCACAGTCAACCAATAATTTTGACGTGCTATTCGATGAATTTTTGCAATGTTTTCATCAGTTCTGCTCCTCTCTTCATCAGTGACACTTCCTTCCCCTCAGAAAAAAGTTTAATCTATTTGTACACCACTGTTTTCTTCATGGCATTATCCCCATATCCCCTTGGACTAACATGTCCCTGATTTCACTTCCACGCTTGCTAAGTTTAACAAGAAATCTCATGTTTGTTTGTTGCTCTAACTCAAGCTCTGACATTCTTGCAATGGCACACAAAAACATGCAACAATAATAATTAATGCCACTGAGCAAGACACCGCTACACAATAACATGAACACAGCTGTGAGACACTGATATACCAAGGTTATGAAACCTTACTGAGTTGTTTGTACAGAGCTTCCAACAAGTGCACAGCGGCAAATTCACGAACTAAATTGTCACACCTCATAAATCTGTTTTTTGTGTTTGTTGTTTCTTTGTTTTTGTCTTTATTTTTAAGGACTACAAAACAGAGGTCTATGAAAAGTTGAAATCTCCTTTCTTAAAAACTTGAAACACAGCTGGGCATGGTGGCTCATACCTATAAATCCCAGAGCTTTGGCAGACTGAGGCAGAAGGATTACTTAATGCCAGGAGCTCAAGATCTGCCTGGGCAACACAACAAGATCCTAGCAAGACCCCATCTCCTACAAAAATTTTTAAAAATTAGTCAGGCATGGTGAAGCACACCTGCAGTCCCAGCTACACAGGAGGCTAGGTAAGAAGGTTTCACTTGAGCTCAGGAGTTCAAGGCTGCAATGAGTTACGATCCTGCTACTACACTCTGGCCTAGGCAATACAGCTAGATCCTGTATCTTTAAAAAAACAAAAAAACAAAAAAACCTTGAAATTAGTATTCTTCATATATTCTCTCAAAGATTATATCAATCTCCACTTATGGTCAAAAATACTAAACCATGCAAAAATAATATCAAGCATGAATGTATGTGGCAATAAAGAAATAAACCATGAATTACTTAATATAATAATAAACTAATAAATATTTTAAATATAAATATTACCATTACCACTTAAATAATTTCTGTGGCTCTGTGAAAGCACTATGTATTAATAAAAATAGTTCAGTTAACTATTATTACCCTTCATATTATCCTTGTAGAAGCAGAACTACAAAGAGATGCTTATTATTTCCCTTTTGTGAATATGAGAAACAAAAAAATGTTACTTATTTTGAAACATCAAGAAATAAAGGCATCATTTATGTTTTAAAAGAAAAATAAAAATATCAGACACTTTCAGCAACTTTTTGCACACAACCAACTTTCAAAACTTGAATACTAATCCGTCTTCCCTGATTAAAACCTTTTCTAAAATAAAATATAATAGTTGTCATATAAATTTTTCCTGTTCTAACTTACTCCTATCATTAAGATATCCTAAGGAGACTTCAAAATTTATTAAATTTAAAATCCTTCTCATATTGCTTGATCTTTAAAACCACTAGCTCTGTTATACACTAAGTTTAATTTCTTGTTTGTACTTCATTGGTAGCTGAGGTTTTCAAATTTAATAAAGAAAATATTGCTTGATACTAGGAAGGGAAGGCTGGTGGCAGGGAGAGCCAAAAAAATCCAAAGCGTAAGATTCAGGGCAATGGAAGTTATTAATCAATAGGCATAAAGTTTCAGTCAAGCAAATGAATAAGCTCTAAAGATGTGCTGTACAATACTGTACCTACAGTCAATAATAAAGTATTATCTACAGGTTGACTATCCCTTATCTAAAATGCTTGGGACCAGAGTGTTTCAGATTTTGATTTTTTCAGACTTTGAAATATCTGCATCATAAAGTTACCTGCTGAGTATCCCAAATCCGAAAACTCAATCTAAAATGTGCCAATGAACATTTCCTTGCTCATCATGTCAGCATTTGAAAAGTTTTGAATTCTAAAGTATTTAGAATTTTTGACATTTTTAATTTGGAATGTTCAACCTGTAGTGAAAATTTAAGAAGACAGAACTCTTGTTAAGTATTCTTACCACAGTAAAAAAAAATAAAAAAAATAAATAAATAAATAAAAAAATCAGGGCAAAATGTAATATAGTCACTACTCATATAACCATGAAACTAAACTGAAGTGATTGAGAATGAGTTACAATGTACACATTCAATTATGAAAAACATGGATAGTTTATAAAGCTGTTCTTTTATGCTTTGGAAGACTTCCAGTGCTTTCTTTGCCCTGTAAACTTACCTATCTAATTATGCTCCCTTTAAGCTAAATTAGCCTGTAAACCCTCAACCAACTGGGAGGAGTAACCCAGAAGCAGACTCCAGGGAAAAGGGGCAGGGCAGTGCTTCACAACTGGCTCAGCAGTTGGGGAAGAAAACTCCCTTTACTTCAAAAATTAGGAAAGATTAGGAAGGAACACTTCCCACCCAGCCCACTTCCTGAAAGAAGGACATGGTAATAACCCGGCAGTGATAAGATGATGTCCAGGGAGAGTAAAAATAGAGAAAGTGCAGCGGGGAAAAACAAAGTCCCACTAGGCCAGGATTTGGAATCTGACCATCAATACATGGATTGTAACGTGGTGGTGTTCCATGAGAATGCCTGCACGCATATAGCTACTTCATTAGTGAAGGCAATTCTAGTTTTACCATGGGTATAAGACCACCACAGCACCAGCAGGAAAAAACAACTTATTTTTAATTATTCAAGCAGCACAGCCCGAGACTAAGGTCAAAGTATATTTTCTCCAGCACAGAATGAACTATTGACTTTTATTTCTTTTTAAATTTTTTTTTATTTTAAAGATGTGGAGTACAATGCAGGGTTAGGTATACAAATGTTCATTAGGAAGGAACCTAGGTTCCTAGCAAGGAACTTTTTCGGTGAGGTGTGCCACCCCTCCCCTGGCAGTTTCCCTCAACTGCAATGGTGACCTTGCCCTCTTTTACAGTCGAGGTAGTTAGATGTCTGTTTCTTTCTACAAAGAAATTTAATCAGATAGCACTCAAACAACATATATTAGATGGCTGTTAAAAATGCATAGCCAAATTCCTGAAAAGAGAAAGACGGAAAGTAAGGTTTATTTATCACTAGTAGCAGAGATACCTATATATTTTTTAAAGTGCATATCCAAAACAGTTTTTGGCGTAAGGATAATCATGAGGACTAACTAGTCACTTTTTCTTGAGTCCATGTTCCCAATGTTGTGGGGTTTAAGGATTACTTGATAAAGTAAAACAAGATACATACACAGCATAATAGCCAGTAGTAGTTATAATATTTGACTTAGAAGATTCATAACAATACAAATTTACTAGCAATGAGTAAGTATTAATTAGGATTCCCAGAAATAGGCCCTTGAGAACAGAATTTGATTGCAAGTAGTTCATTTAAGTGGTGATCCTAAGAAATACAAGTAGGGGTGTGGGGAAGTGAAACAGGGAAGGAAAATAATGTAATAAAGAATAAGTTCATGGTCAGGTGGCTGCCGCGGGCAACTGGGGTTCAATGGCACTGAGGAGTCTTGGAGAACATATGAAGCACACACTTCAGAATTGTCCCAAACACAGCAAAGAAGCTGGAGTATTTAAGTGCCAATTCCCGTTCCTCTTCTTTTGAGAACTGTTCCCATGGGCATTAACAACCCAGCACTTTTGACCTGCCAGATATGGGCCTCACTCACCCCTGGGGACAGAGAATACCCTCAGGTAGAGAGTAGAGAAACTATATTCAGCTGACCTCAAGGTAGGCCAATGGGTTATTCACAGCCACCTGCAATAAATTTTTAAACAAATTTATATGCTCTCCATCACAAGAGTATCTGCGTGCTTATAAAAATAGTAGATAATTGTGAGCCATCATTCAATCCTCAGATAAAACTCAGTGAAAATATAGATTTGCAGTCCATTTGCAATAACTCTGAAACTTCCTTGCTTCTCACTCCCTCTCTCTACCAGGGTCTACAGCCTAAGGATTGGGACAGATGGCCCCCATAATTTGAGAGCCAAATGTTACAAGAAATTGGCAATTTTTTTCTTATTAAAAATTCATATTGCACCTATGTCTTTGGAGGATACCCTTCTTGTGACTCTCATTTTGTGTCCAATATCTGCCTTAGAGAATGTAAAATCAGATGTGGCACATTTATGGACAGCAGCCCCCACAACTGAGATTTCTGCTGTTCAACTTCCTCCTGTGGCTGTTCTTCCTCGCTTTTCACTGGGTGAAACCGGCAATTTGACTAGCAGTAAAGTGGCATTGGGGTCACTGTAAGACTAAAAATCTCTACAAGATAGTCATGGTCTCTGATTTGTGACATACAGTGTGTGATAAAGATGTCAATTTGAACTCCTTCTTGAATAAAAAGTGCAATCGAGATATTGGAGTTTTGAATTAATAACTGTCAAGACTGCATTAAAGATCAGTGATGATTGGTCAGATTCAGTATTATGTTGGAATTCTGATTTCCTGGTAGCCTTCCTTGGTAGACTAATGACTCCTCTGGAGGAATAAAGTTGTAAAAGCAAGTTGCTTAAAGATAATTGAGTTGGAGATAAGCAGAATTCCTTAACACTGTATTAAAATAGATCCTAAAGAAATGTGTATGAATATTCATTATGGATAAGATGAAATAACTATGGAGAAAATAAAAATAAAAATAAAGATCAGTGATGACCACCATTGCTCTTTGAGCTTGATGCTGCAAGAAGTGAGCTTGAGTCTGTTGGTGGTCAGTAAATACTGAAGGTAAGCCCTGAAAATTGTCTGCCATACCATCTCAACCACTCACCTTTTTTAAACTAAGTAATGAGGTTAGTCAGGAGAGGCTATTTTCTGTAACAAATACCAAATCTCTTTAGTTTTTAAAATAATTTTTTGTTGGTTTTATCTAGATCCAGTTCAGGTTGGAGGTGGCAGTGATGTGGGGACATTCTCCATATGTCATCCAAAGTCCCAGGCATCTTCCACAATGTAATGCCATATTCCATGATAACTTCCTCTTTTTCATTAAGCATATGGATTGCACAGAAGGTATTCTATAAACCAGGCCTCATTTTGGCATACATCAATCCTTTTCATATTTCATTAGCCAGGAACTCAGTACATGACCACACCCAATCACAAGGGTAGCTGGAAAAAATATAGCCAACTTGTAAGACTAAGAAAAAAAAGTGAGGTTTGTTGAATACATAGACTCTGCCACAGTAAGTTTCCTAATATAGGGTATTGAGAAGTATTAGAAGTTCATTTGGCTACTGATATAAAACCTATTTAGTCACTTGAGTCTTGTGTCTATAATTTGATTTCAAATTCAGAGGGAAAGATACAGGGGTTATTTTTAAACACTAAAACCCTAACAAACAACTATTCAAATTAGAGTTTGGAAGAGTCTTTTCTGGATTTGGAGCTGTGAGTCTTAGAAGATATTGGATATCATGTTCCCTAACACATTGTGGAATCTAGTATACACAGAAAATCAAGTTTTCATATATGGAGAATCAGAGAAAAATGTTGCAATATAATAAGATTTGGGTGGTATTCTTCCTGGATCCAGAGATTGCTGAGCTTACATAAAATATCCCAATGTCCTTCCATCAATTTCTCCTTTGTGTTTAAGTCAGTTTTAGTGAGGTCACTTGCAATCAATGGATTTCTGACTAAGAAGCAAGACTAGTGTGTTAAAAATATCTGAAACTGACAATAACAAATGATGAAAAAGATTTGGAGCACAGGAACATTTGTACACTGCCCATGGGAGTGTAAATTGACAAAACTACTGGAGAAATGGCAATATCACCTGAGGTTAAATCCTATGACCCAGCAATTCTAACCTTAATACCTAACAGAAATGTATAAATATGTTCACCAGAGGGTGCGTAAAAATGGTGGTGGAACCGGTGGGAGTGTGTGAGTCTCTGCAGGGGTGAGTGTTCATAAGGACGAATCTCATTAGTGATGTGACCATCCAAAGATTCTCATGTGTGTGTACAAGTGGGTGTGTGAGTGAACAACTGATTGGGGACAAAGGAACAAGCGCCCAGGCACCCCGTCACTGCTCTGAATCCGACACCCTCTACGCACAGTAGCAAGTGCCACTCCAGGGCATTTATTAAGAAAAGACCGCAGAATATCAGTCACCATTTGGCACCTGGCACCTGGCCCATCACCACCACCTGTGGCAACATGTTGGTCACTGACAGTGGGGACCACAGAGAAAGCAATCAGGAGCCAAGTCCCACCAAGGAAGAAGACATGGATTACTACCATTACCTCCGTCCTGGAACCCTGGCAGAGATGTGCTCCTGCCTGCCCATTACTGAGCAGCCGCATTCTGAGACTAGGGGGTGAGCTCTGCACCCCTCTGGGATTGATCACTGTTGGCCTAGAGAGGATACCCAGAGAGACAGGGCTGGTACAGAACCCTAATCGCCTTACCCCCCATACTAAACCATCCACAGGATGATGGGTACAATCAGAGTGAGAGACCTAACCACAGATGTGCAGGGTTAGGTGTTGAATCTTAACTCACCCCATTACACGTTATTCCAGTCTCAAATCTGCAAAAAGACAGCAAACCTCCCACTCCAACCCAGCTTCAAAATTGAACAAACCCAGAGGCTCTCTACCTAGGAAAGAATAAGAGGTTGAGCAAACTGAAGTGAAAGCTATCCTCTCTCTTACACTGAGCAATGGAATTAAAGAGAAAAGAAAAATTTGTCACAAATGAAGAAAAATCAATGGAAGATCACAGGTAACCCCCAGAGTTCTAAAGAGATAGTGAATTCTAAATAGCGCCCAAGAATACAGACTTCAGAACTCCAACAATGAAGAACATTCAGAATGACTGGTCTGAGACCACAAATGCAGAGATTAAGGAATGGTTGGAGAGGGTGAATAAAAATCAAGAGAGAAAAAAAGAAAAAATAAACGAAATGATAAAAGAGATGTTTGCCATTAAAAAATACAATCCATGAAATAAATAACAAACTGACAAGAATAGAAAGCAGAATTAACCAAGCAAAAGAAAGAATCTCAACACTTGAAGACCAAAATATGGAACTAACCCAATCTGTTAAAAACATAGAAAGGAAGGTTAAAAAGATTTTAAAAAAATCCTCCCAAGAGATGTGTGATTATATTAAGAGGCCAAACTCATACCTGATCAGTATAACTGAAGCAGAGAGGAACACAGAGAACACCTTGAAAGAAACATTCCTTGAAGTTATCCAAGAAAACTTCACTCATCTCATTAGTGATGTGACCATCCAAACACAAGAGATTCAGTGAACCCCTGCAAGGCAGCAAAAGAGAAGACCAATATTTATCAAAACACCAAAAGAAAGAGATTGGCAGTAGCAGGACACTGCCAGGAGAATGGGGGCACATAACATCACCAAGGGTACCTGATCCTAAACTAGCCAAAATGAGGACCAATGGGAGGCCCAAACTTCACCTGTACGTAGACCACTTATGTACTTAATCCTGACTTGTACCTCACATTTTAAAGATTTAAAATAAAATATATTTAAATAAATAAATAAATGAATGAGTGCACCTAAATATTTACACAAGAATGTAATTCCTAACATTACCAAATTGGGCTGGGTGCAGTGGTTCATGCCTGCAACCCCAGCACTTTGGGAAGCTGAGGTAGGAGAATTGCTTGAGGCCAGGAGTTTGATACCAGCCTGGGCAACATAGTGAGATTCCTGGCTCTAAAAAAACCACAAAAATTAGCCAGCTGTGGTGTCATGCGTCTGTAGTCTCAGCTATTTTAGAGGCTGAGGTAGTAGGATCACTTGAGTCCAGGAGGTAAAAGCTGCAGTGAGCCATGACCGCAGCACTGTATACTAGCCTGGGTTGCAGAGCAAGATCCTGTTTTGATTTTTTAAAAAAAGGAGAAGAAGGAGAAGAAGAAGAAGAAGAAGAAGAGGAGGAGGAGGAGGAGGAGGAGGAGGAGGAAGAAGAAGAGGAAGAAGAAGGAGGGAAGGAAGGAAGGAAGGAAGAAAGAAAAAGAGAAAGGAAACATGACCAAGTTGGAAACAAAATATCAATAAACAGAATAGATCAATGAATTGTGGTGTATTAGTAAAATAATTAATGGAAATAAAGCATTAATACCTACTGCAACATGGGTGAATTACACAAACAAAATGCTGGATGAAGGAAGACAAATGCAAAAATTGACTTACTGCAGAATTCAATTTACATAAATGTTTAAAACCTGCTAAATTAATCCATGCTGTTAGAAGGACAATAGTATGTAGTGGACATTCTGCTGAGTCATTCACATTTTCCTCTGAAACTGAAGAACTTATTCCTTAGAGCACAACGAGCTGTTTGATAACTGCCCTTAACTGACAGCCTTCTTCAGAAATTAGTCACCCTTGGCTATAGAAAGCCCCATTCTCTTAAGGCTGTCTCTTTTCCTGTGTTAGTTCACATCTAGTGATGTTTGATGTGAGGGTAGTAAGACCCAGTCCCCTTGTCCCAGTTTGGGACAACTCTGCAGGTCCATCTCTGCTTCAAAGTACTTCACGGGGGTCAGCTAAGGCTCCTATTTTGACTGTATAGCAGCCTACCTCCTCCTTTGGTCTAACCCTGTTTTATTCACTCCCCTATAGGTGATGACCTAAAAATCGTTTCCTAATAAAATTCCTGTGGCAATTCACCAACTCAGTGTTTTTTTTCCCAGGAAACCGACCTGCAACATGGTTACTCTTTTGGGACAGTGAATGAGAAACAGTGCACAGCAGGGGCTTCTAAGGTGTTGAGAATGTTCTATTTCATAATGTACTTACTGGTTTCACAAGTACATCCATTTTATGAAAATTAATTGAACTCTACATGAATGATTTGTGCATCTTTCCAGATGTATGTTTATTTCCATAAAAAGTGGGGGGAAATTGGATTTAAGAGGAAGAAAGGAGCCTCAAGAAAGATTATAATCCCAAATGTACTAGGCAGAAATAAAGGCACTGAAAGGATTAAGATCATTCAACTAAGTACAGTCAATTCTTGTTATTTACAGTAGTTATTTTTTATAAATTCATTGCCTAGACTGAATTAGCAAATACAGAATAATTACACTTATAGGAAATACAGAGTTAGATTTCTGTGAGTCACTGGTCACAATATTTTCATCAGCCAATCAGTACAAAACCTTGTTGTGTGTGTGTTCTGTTTAAGGATACCTTATTTAATACATACAGTTGGATCGTTAACATTGAACTCACAGCCAATATTGCTATAACTCATTTTCTCCATTAGGCACTTCACACCCCCCTTGCACTTAGGAACCCTAGACAATTCAACACTATGCTTGGAGGCTACTTTAAACAGTGAAATCATAAATTAAAAGCACAAAATACAAAAAAAACATTGCACTAAATATGCTACGAAAGAACATTTGTTTACAGCACGAGAGTTGAATCAAGAAGGCAGAGCATTCCCTTGTTTGAATTCAGCTGGGAACATGCCTATTGAGTGATTCAAGTATTTTGCTTCTTTATTTATGTCCATGAGTGCCCACAAAAGTGTCACAACATTGATTCTGGGGTTACAAATACATTTTAATGAATAGGCAAATAACAAATAAGCAAACAATAAGGATCAACTCTAATTGCAAGAGATGGGCTTCAAATCCAGACACAGATACCATAAAAAGACATTTATAAGTGTTTCTAGAATGATTTTTTTATCTTTATAAAACATTTAAAAAATTCCACACAAAATGTCCTCAACATAATATCCATTTCTTTTATCTACTCATTTTCTACAATTTATAGAGATTTGAAGATAAGAGACCTTCCCTCTTTTTTAGGAACTCTTAGTTCCTCAAAAATTATTCCTTTGAAAAGAAGATTGTTGTATATAATGTATTAGTTTTCTATGTCTGATGAGAAAATTACCACAAATTTAGTGGCTTGAACCAATACATATTTAACCTACATGTTGTACATCAGATGTCTGACACAGTCCTCACTGGGTTAAAATCAAGGTGTTGGCAAGGCTCGATTACTCTGGAATTCAGAAACAAGATGGTTAAATGCAATCTTAAAAAACAAAACAAAAAAACACTTTTGTTTGGCAACAATAAAAGGGAAATAATACAAAAACCAATGAAAAAATATATAAAAATTTATGGAACATTATTTCAGGATACAAATAATAGATACAAATATAGAAGGTCAATGCTAGATCTCCACAAATAATTAAAATAAGCCAGAAAGTTACCATGTGATCCTACAATTCCACTTTAGGGCATATAACCAAAAAAAAAAAAATGAAAACACATTCACACAAACACTTGTACACATATGTTTACAGCAGCATTATTCATAATAGCAAAACGTGGCAGCAACCCAAATAGCCACCAACTGATGAATGAATAAATAAAATGTGGTATATCTATATAATGGAATGTTATTTGGCAATAAAAAGGAATGAAGTACTAGTACATGCTTCAACATGAATAAGTCTTGAAAAAAATATGATAAGTAAAAAAAAACATTCACAAAAGATCATATATTGTATAACTCAATTTATATGAAATGCCTACAACAGAAACATCTATATAAACAGAAAATAGTGGTGGTTTGGGGTTTGAGGGGTGGAGGAAGGAGGTGTGGGGGATGGGGAGTAACTACTAACATGTACAGGGTTTCTTTGGGAGGAACAAAAACGTTCTAAAATTAGATTGTGATAATGTGTATATTATTGTGAATATGCTAAAAACTGGCAAATGAAATATTGAAACTTGCTTAGTTCTGATTGGTCAATGCTTATGAGTTTGATTGGTCAATACAGTTGAGTCCTGACTGGCCAGGGGAGATGAGTTGTGATTGGTTGGTTAAGGTGAATTCTGATTGGTTTGTTTCCAAACCCCAAACCGGAAGTCTTGTCAGATGTTTCTTAAAAGGTCAGCACAGTTTCTAGCCCAGTTCATCTTGGCAGGAATAACAGCAACTTGATTGTAGAAAGGGAGATCCTATAATATTTATACAACATCTAAGAACACAGAGTATGTGTCAACACCACACAGCTACGGCTGCCTGGTTGTATTAATTCACCCCAGTTAGCCGTGGGGAGGCCATTTTATCTGCTGGTCAGGGGCATACATTAACACCTCTTTGTCAAAGTTTTACTAAAACATTCACTGAAGTGAATTGGAACATGAAAATTAACTTTGCCAGGCACCAATTTGCAATTACTAATAGCCATTATCTATTCATAACAGAGAGTAATCAAATTCTGGCTGCCATAATTTCATTCAAGTTAACCACTTTAGTAAAATAAGTAGGTATAAAGCCCTTGTGTTCTGGGGAGTTGTCTTAGGCAATTTGGGAGCAGTAAAGCTATTGAAGATGCAAGCCCCAAATCTCATTCACAGGTTTACAGAATGACTTTCTTAGGACTTATCCGTTATCTGCTAGGCTTGGCTGTGGGTTGAGTTTGGTTAGGTTGGGTTCAGGTCATCTCTCCAGTCTCTTCATTCTGGCACATGTCCAGGGCATGTTTTTTAAAGAGTGGATACAAGAAATATAAGCGGCCTAGCCCAAACATGTAATCACATTTACAGTTTCTGGTCAAATTTGGCAAACTTTTCATCTTCTCATATACTATTGGCCAAAGCAAATTTCACGCCCCCAACATCAGGGGACAGAGATTTATCATCACCAATGAAGTCATGGCTAGGACAGAGAGGGAAGAATTATGAATAAGTAATACAATTTACCACAAGAAAACAGAGAGTACAAGAGAGTTACTGGAGTGGCAGGGAAAAGATGAATGTTAAGAGTTCAGTCTCACATGATCCTGGGGCTCCAAACAGGTGCTGAGCCCATACTGACTTATTATTGCTTGGATGTTTGCAATGACTGCCAATAACATCAATAACTACTGACACTGAGCAATTATGCAATAAACACAGATGACAATTTAGAGTTTAAAAGCTTGTGACAGCTTTTGTTCATGTCACAAATCTAGTTTGGATAAGTCAAGTAATTTTTAAAAATTGTTTTTAAAGACATGTTGTTAGGCTTCCATCTAGTGGCCACCAAGAGCCACTGTCAAAGAAGGACAACGGGTAAAGCATATTTAAGTCAAAAATAAAAATAAAATAAAATGCACATCTAGAACAACTGTAGCCTGAAGATGAAATTCAGCCTATTTTAAGAGCAGAGTATGCACAAATACACACACACACACACACACACACACACACACACACACACACACATACACAAAGACAGACAGGGTGGGGGGAGAGAGAGAGAGAGGAGAGGGAGAGAATAGCACAAGCACCATTTTTGTGTGGTTTCATAGGCCAGGAATTTGTTTCTTAGGGTTTCCTTCCTCTGTTGTATACCTAAAAACAGAGTCTCACATACAGACATTAATGAGTATTCATTGATAGGTTTAATTGAACTATATTCATTTTCTCTTAAGGAACTTAAAACTTTCGTGAATGCTGTCTTCATCTCATTACACTCCTCAGTGATAAACAAGAAGTCATCATAGACATACAAATTAGCTGCCTTCAATATTGTCCAATCATGAAAATAATTATTTCATGACAAATGAGCTACATAGTCGCTACTATGAATTTCATCTACATTGCACAGTCTGCTCTTTGGCTGACACATTTTTCCTTTTCTTTTTTTACAATAATAGTCTTTTAAAAATATAATTAACATAGCGTAAAACTCCCAACGCTTTATTGGCCATTTGCACATCTTCTTTAGGGAAATTTCTGTCTCAATCATTTGCTAATTTTAAAAATTGGAATATTTTATTTTTATCGTTTAGTTGTAAGAGTTCTTTATATACTCTGGAGGCAAATTCCTTATTAGTTATATAATTTGCAAGTACTTGCTCCCATTTTGTGCACTGTCTTTCCTCTTTCTTTTGCTTTAAAGTAAAAGCATTTTCAGTTTTGATGTAGTCAGTTTTCTCTATTTTTGTCATAATATTTTCAACAACTAATCAATACAAAACCTTGTTTTATTGCTTGTGCTTTAGGTGTCATAGCTAAGAAACTAATGCCTAGCTCAAGGTTATGAAGATTTGCTCCTGTGTTTTTTTCTAAAAGTTTTATAGTTTTATCTCTTATATTTAAGTCTATGATCTATGTATGAGTTAATTTTTTATATATGATGTGAAGTAGGGTGTCCAAATCCATTCTTTGCATGTGGCTATCCATTTATCTCAGCATCATTTGTTGAAAAGACTATTCCTGACCCTTAGTCAAAATCAATTGACCTGTATAGGTTTATTTCTGGAGCCTCAATGTTATTCCATGGATTATTTATATCCTTATCATAACACATACAGTTTTATTAATGTAGTTTCATAATAAGTTTTGAAATCAATGAGTTCTATAATTTTGTCCTTTTGACTATGAATTTTGGGTTCAGCTTCTGCAAAAAAAAGCAGTGAGATTTTGATAAGAATGTGTTGAATCTGTAGATAATTGAGGAATATTATCATCTTAACAATACTGTCTTCTGATCCATGAACATGGAATGTTTTTGCATCTATTTAGGTCTTTAATTTCTTTCAAAAATATGTTGTAGTGTTCTGTGTACAATATTGTACTTCTTTTGTGAAGCTTATTCCTAAGAATTTTATTCTTTTTGATGTTATTATGAATGCATTGTTTTCTGAAATTAATTTTTAGATTGTTCATTGCTGGTGTTTAAAACCACAATTGATTTTTGTGTATTGATTTTGTGTTCTGAAATCCCGCTGAACTTGTTAATTAACTTCTATAATTTTTTGTGGAATTCTTAAGATTTTCTACGTATAAGATTGTGTCATCTGCGAACAAAAATAGTTTTCCATCTTTCTTTCCTACCTCGATGCCTCTTCTTTTTCTTGCTTAGTTTATCTGGCTAGAACCAAAAGTACAATGTTGAATTCAAGTGGTAAGAGCAGATATCTTTGTCTTGTTCCTAATCTTAGGGGAGAGTTTTCTATTTTTATTTTAATCCTTAAGTAAGATGCTAATTGAGGATTTTTCACATATGCCTTTTATCAGCATAAGAATGTTTCCTTCTAATTCTAGTTTGTTGGTTGTTTTTATTATAAAAGGCGTTTTTTTTAAATTCTTTTCTTGTGTCTAATAAGATGGTATTTGTGTAGTTTGTTACTACATATGTTCCATTGATAGTTGTTCTTTTCTTTTTTTTTTTTTTTTTTTGAGTTGGCGTCTCACTCTGTCGCCCAGACTGGAGTGGGCGGCCACCCCAGCCTCGATCTGCTGGGCTCCGGCGATCCTTCCACCTCAGCCTTCTGAGTAGCCGGAAATACAGGCGCGCGCTACCACGCCCAGCTAGTTTTTTTGATTTATTGTAGAGATGAGGTTTCGCCTGCCCAGGCGGGTCTCGAACCTGCGGGCTCAGGCAATCCACTCACCTCAGCCTCCAAAGGCGCGGGATTACAGGCTGAGCCACTGAGCCCGGCTTGATTGTTTTTCATATGTTGAAACAATCTTGCATTCCTGGGATAAATCCAACTTTGTCATGGAGTCTTATCATTTTTATACGTTGCTGAGTTCAGTTTGCTAGTATTTTGTTCAGAATCTTTACATGTGTTTTCATTAGTGATACTGGTCTGTGGTTTGCTTTAATTATAATGGCTTTGTCTGGTTTTGGCACTGTGCCTTTTTGAATCTTCCACTTTTCCTACATTATTCTGTTGCTAATTAAGTATAATTTTTAATCCTTCCCCAATCACCCACCACTTTGTGGATCTCTAGTTACTCACTGAGGAAAGGAGAATACAAATATAGTATCAGTTGAAAATATTTATACATGCTTATTATTTTTCCTTTTTAGTGTGAATATGTAGATTCCCCCTGGTGAGAGGATAAGGATAGAGCTTAGTAAAACACTGTGAGTTCTCCTCTTACTCTAAACATTTTGACATAGCTAAAATAAAATGAGAAGAAGCACCAGGGAAAATCTAGAAAGGAGAAATTTTATTAGCCAAGTGTAATCTCAGTCTAAAGGTTGAATTCCTATCTTTTCATCTAGGGCCAAGTGGTCAAAACAATAACTTACAAGAAGAACATGTAATTTAAAATTGGCTCTTATTGTCTAGCCATGCAGGTATAAATCATTCAAAGGACCAGGCCTTGGATAAACAAATTAATTTATCTTGGCCTAAAGCCTACCAGGAAGCCTCACCCTGCCCTAAGTCAATCCATTGTCCTCTGGCACAATGCAATGGGAAGAGAGTTATCACCTAGACATCAATGTCAAATTAACCAGCCAAATCTCAGACCTGAAATCCTCTTCCTGGGCTCAATCCCATTAAGAGTAGATTGCCTTCAACACTGCTTTACTCAGGATCCTCAACATCATAGATTTGTCTCAGATCATAAAACACCTCCTAACTGGCAACAAACTCTTCCTTTTCTCTTGCTTGATTTGGGATTATTTTGCTCTTCTTTTAATTTTTTAAACTGGAAACTTATATATAACTGATTTGAGACATTTCTTTTTTTCTAAATAGACATTTAATGCTCTAAATTTCCATCTAAGCACTGATTTAGATGCATCCCACAAATTTTGATATGTTGTGCTTTGATAACATTTACTTCCAAATAATTTTTAATACTTATTGATCTCTTATTTCACCCATGTATTTTTTTTAGAAGTCTATTATTAGTTTCTAAATATTTGGGGATTTATCTTTTTATTAGCGATTTATTTCTGTTAATAATCTAGTTTAATTCCATTGTGGTTAGAGAAGACATCTTGCATAACTTGAATCCATTTAAATGTATGTTGTTATATGGCCCAGAATATGGTCTATCTTGGTAAATGTGCCATATGTACTTGAAAAGAATGTGCTTCTAAAGAATATATTTCCAAAGTACCCTCTATGATTTTGCTTAAAATGAATAGTATTTCTTTTTTTTTCTCTTTCCCTTTCTAACAAGTAAATTTCCACTGGTTGCCTGAAGAAAGAAGATTATGGGTTTTTGAACCATGTGACTATACTAAATAAGAAATAAGCATTTGTATTTTGAAGAATCAGTAGCGTCAAAATAGTTAACATTAGTTTGTTGTATATTATAAAATGGCTAGAAGAGAACAATCCAAATGCTCCCAGCATAAGAAAAAATAAATATTTGAGGTGGTAGATATCCCAATTACCCTAATTTTATTATATAAATGTATCACGTTATAACATGTACCCCCAAAATATGTACATCTATTATGTATCAATACAATTTTAAAAATTAAAAACACAAAAGTAAAATAAAAATTAATCATGGTGGTGGACTAGATGCAAAAATTATCCACGCACACACAAACTAAAAGCATACATTTAGCAAACTAGAAAATGTGAAGAATGTTTGGAAGATAAAACAGATGATGCTTCCAGATTGAAAAATCCAGAGAATTTTTTTTTAAACCTGCAGTAGAAAGCCAAGCATGCTCAAAGTAAATTCAAGAATTTGGCAATGAAATTGAACGATTGCAGAGGATCCTGAACTGTGAGTTTAAAGAGTTTTTCTTACTCCCTGAACGCCAGAATCTTCCTGCCCCTGCCCTAATCTGACCCTCCCCTGACCCTTCTCCACCCCTGCTTCCATTGAGCAGTAAGCACCAGTGGCATTCAACTCTCCTTCTGTCCTCCAAAACTACACGAAACACATTGAATCACTTTGAGAGGAAGGGCACCGAAATTACAGCAGGGTTTGGGACATGAGCAGAACTGCACAGCAGAAGGGAGATAAAACGGAAGGTGACATCTACCCAGAATAGAGATCTGGTCTCCCGACACCAGAGGAAGGCCATGCTTTTGGCATTTGGAATGGTCCTGTCCCCCCTGCAGGCTCCACACCTCCATCCCTGAAGGAGAATAGCAGAGCAAAGTGACGCTCGCCCCCATTCCCGGGAGAACCTGTTAGTGAGATGAACACAGCTGTGGGTCTGACGCACACTCAGTCTCAAGGCCACCCAGAGTCCTCCATTCCAAATCCCGATGGACAAAAGCTGGTCAGACATTTGAAGAGAGTGAAGAGGAGATCATCGTGAGCAAATGCAACTAATTCTGCAGGGGGGAACCAACAGGCAAATACAGGAAACAGAAGTGAACTTCACCAAAAACATCAAATTGATTTTCTCAGAATTTAAGGTCACTGATCAAAAACAAAAAACAAAAAACACACACAAAAAAACCGAGAATGGGCTGTTGCAGAGGGAAACAATTACAGGACAAGAGAAAGTCCTTGGTCAATAGAAATGTTATTATAAAAATAAAGACAACACAGGCCAGACTGCAGAATGGTCCAGGTTACAGATGGAACTAGGTGTTCTGGCCCCACTCCCTTCATCTTTCCTCCCCCGACTCCCCCTTCCTCTGCCTTCTTCCCCCTCATTACCAAACCCCGCCTTTCTCCCCAGCCCCACTTCCTCTACCCTCCACCCCCGCCTCCCGTGCCTGCACTTCCGCCCATAAAGGTCACCACTGCCCACTTCCGGTTCCTTCCTGAACACAATTCCGGTGGTTCGCCATTTGCCTTCTACCGTGACTGCTGCCTCTGCCTGCCCAGCTGCCCGCCATGGCCACTGCCCCACCGTCGCAGGAGAGCCAGAACTACCATCCCTACTGTGAGGTCATAGTCAATATCCAGATCAACCTGGAGCTATATGCCTCCTGCGTGTATGAATCCATGGCCTTCTACTTCAACCGTGACGATGTGGCCCTGGAGCACTTCGCCCGCTACTTTCTGCACCGGCGTTATAAGAAGAGGGAGCAAGCCGAGAAGCTGATGTGGCTGCAGAACCAGCGTGGTAGTTACATTTGCCTTCCAGACATTATGAAGCCGGAGTACGAAGACTGGAAGAGCGGGCGCCAGGCCATGGAGTGCGCCTTCCACATGGAGAAGATCATCAACCAGGGCCTCCTAGAGCTGTACCAACTGGCCACTGACAAGGGCGACCCCCAGCTGTGCGCCTTCCTGGAGAGCCATTGCCTGCACGAGCAGGTCCAGGTCATCAAGGAGATGGGAGACTACGTGACCAACCTATGCAAGTTGGGGACCCTGGAAGTCGGCCTGGCAGAGTACCTGTTTGACAAACTCACCCTGGGCGACGACCACAAGGAGAACTGAACCAAGACTGTCGCCCAGCCACGGGTGCCTTCCCGGCTCGAGTCACCAGGTGGGGCCTGCCTATTGCCCTCGCACAGCACCCGCTTCAGTCTTTTCCTTTCAGTTCTGCTCTTTTTTCCAATAAAGTTATCCGGTTCTTCAAGCAATAAAGGTGTCCAGTTGATGCATTCTTGCAGACCTTTCAGGAAGCAGGACGGATCCCCATGCAGGTTTCCAACGGGTATCCAGGAGTCTCTCCACCCACCCAGGCCCAGGCAGCTCAGGATCTCCAGGGATGGAGGGGAAAGGTAGTTCACGGGACCCTGGGAAATGCAACATTAGTCTTCCCCTTATAAACGGTGTGGGGTGGGGCTGAAGGGGGTGGAGTGTGGTGGGGTGGGGTTGAGGAGGTTGAGGTAGAGTGGGATGGGGTGGAGTAGGTGGGGTGTTCTTGGGTGGGCGGTCTAGGGCCCTGCTGTCTGTGGGTGCATGTGCATGGTACAGTATAATATATGGTCTGGAATTCATCATAGTTTTTGCCTTTGGGGAATAACTGAAGGGAATGAGATTGGCCTGAGATTAAAGCACAGTAGGTCTTCAACCCTACCTGAAAATTTATAACTTATTAAAATATGCATATCCTAATGTTCATTGATTTAAGGTAGCAAGATGGGGGTCCTGAAAAATGACATGGCATTGTCATGCTCATCCTGGGAGACAATGACAATGGGACTGAGCCTTTGGTTTCCCTGCAAACATGGAGGTGACTTCCTGCATTATTGCCCTTACACGTCATGCACTTAAGATTTTTCCCTTCAACTGTACCATTTCTTTTGTTAAAGTGATATGGTCAAAATTTTTTTACCTCAACACAAGGGGTGAAAAATATAAAGTCAAGGTTAAAGGTCAAATTTGTGATACTGAATTTAAAGTACAAGAAATGTCCCTGAGTGTTAAGCTGGTGACTCTGGCTGCTCTGCAGAATGTAAAGGGTGGGTGAGATTTGAAGATGGAGACCAGTTAGAGCCATTGTAGCTGGTCCAGTTGAGAGACTACTGTGGCTTGATTTGTGATGGTGGCTGAGAAAATGAAGAGAGATGGACGAATTCCAGATGAATATTGGATAAATTGACAAGCTTTGCTCATGGACAAGAGGTGAGGAATGGGAACTGGGGAAAATAATCTAGGTTCTGGTGTTTAGACTTAAGCACCTGGGTTGATGGTGATGTATTATCCACCCAGGGAGGTTTTCAAGGGAAACCCCAGGTGGAGGCGTGGGGAATACATGTCATGTAAAATCTAAGATTCCTATTAGAATGTAAATCGAAATTTCAATCAAGCATCTGGAAAAAAATGAATGTTACGTTTGGAAGTACACATACGTGAGACATCATTTTAAAGATGGCATCGAAGTCATGTTATTCTATGGACTCACCAGAAAAAGAGTGTGACAAATCCAGCTCTAAGCACAGGACAGCTAATTTCTAAAGAATGGTTGAGGTATTTGAGTACCCAGAGAGTTGCTGGTCTCCCCTTGACTATTCATTCCTTTATTCCAGGCCCTGTCACCCTGTGTCTGCCCCGTTTGTCTCAAAATCAACCTGTTCCCGACAGACTCAATATAGTCTCTGGTTTCTCCTTTCAAAATCTTAAGATGAATTAGCCTTTTACCTTGTCTTCATGGCTCCAGGCAGAAAAAAGTTATTTCCCAGTGAAAAGAATATCCCCCCAAAGAAACGATACACCAGTTTCTCTGTAATTTTTTCCCCATTCCCCTTTTAAAACTCTTCTCTCTTAGTCCACTCTTTATTTGTCCAAATGAAATCCCCACTTATTTAAACCCTAAGGTTGCCCATATCTGAGAAGAAAAATACTCAAAAAATGTTTCTTCTGTGCCACAAAAGAAAATGTTCTTTCTTTTGTGAATTAGGAAGATAAAAGTCAAAAATTTACAGATTATCCTGTGGTAAAAGACACATGGGTAGCTTGTATCATCTTTTGTAAGCTAGCAGATTGCTTGAGACATTTATTAAAATATGAACAAGTTTAGCTATGCAGTAATTACCTTCCACATTTCCCCATGACTGCACTTTAATACTTTTCTTAAAAATTAGCATTATGGTTCTTTGAGTTCAGGTTCCAGAAAGTGTGATTGCTTATTTATACTTCTTAGTCAAAGTTGGTCATCTCATTGTATTTTTTTCTCTGCCTACTTTAAGGACCTCTTCACTCTCTGACTTTGTCTCAAATATCACCTATTGAAATATATATATGTCCACTGACTGTTCTTCTCTAGATATGAGAAAGCATAGAGCGAGCATATATTGCCTAGGTTCAAATCCCGGCTTAGCCACTCATCTTGAATAAACTTGGGCAAGTTATTTAACATTTCTGTGCCTCAGTTTCTTCATATGTAATATACAAATAAAAAAGCATCAACTACATTGGTTTGTTGAGATTAAATAAGTTAATGTATGTACATAACTTAGAATATTGCATGACATCGTACATGATGAGTACATTACGTGGTAGCCATCACCACCACTATCATCAGCATAATTCTTCACTCACTTCTAAGTTCCCTTGTATTGTTTATTCTTTTGGGGGGAAACTTCACTTCTATATTTTGCCACTGGGAGTCTCTCTTGCATTTATTTCTACTTACCATGTCACCCTGCATACTGACAGAAGGAAAAATCTTCAGAAGCTGCTTTTGTTGTCAGGTGCTGCTCAGGAGGGTAGATTGCTGTTTTTATTGCCCCACACTCGGGCCCAAGACTGGAGGCAGGCTTTGCTGTGATAAACTTCTATGGTAATCCTCGCTATCCTATGTTAACCTGCTTTCTTTTGAAATCACCCCTAAAATACTTTGTGCTTATTGTTCCTAAACGCAGCTTACCTGAGCCGCCTGTTTCCATCCTGAACTTCCTCCACTTCTCAGAGATAGACAAGGGGAAAAGGTTAAAGCTTTTTTTTCTTTTATTTTTTTCCTTTTATTTTCTCTCACTGGCAATAAATATGCTAGAAATTTTCGGGTATTCATAATATTTTATACACTCCTCTAATACTCCCATTAACCAGAATTGCAATTGTCACCTTCCAGACTAACATCTTTGTGTATTTCAGCAAGTCAAACTGTCTACTTTCTTTGTGTTTTCAGTTTAGCCCTTCTCTCATCATGCCTTTGTTATTCAATGGCCATCAGTCATTCTGCTTCTAGGAGCATCAGAGTGAAACAATGCCTGACTAGCCTATTTGACTGATTCTTCATAATCACATATTCATCACAGAGGCTGTTTAAAGTGTATTCATTTTTAAGTTATTACAATCTATTCCTATTATTTTTCTTGCTGTGAGGCATCTAAATTTTATTAATATGCAAAACTACTGCCTGGCATGAGGAGGGATAGACTTTTTCCATTTTATTTGTATTATAACATTTATATTTTATAATGTTGCTTTTGGTTTATAATTTATTACATATGATATTAACTGTGTCATATGCACCAAAACAGTTCATTTTCTTTCTTCCTATGGGCTAATTCTCTGTGCATGATTTTTCCCCAAAAGTCTAATTCTCTATGAAGTTTATTGAGAACCAAAAATGCCAATTTGAAATATATGTTAGAACTATAAATCAAGAAACAAACATACTTGAAAACATTCTAGGAAAGGAGCATTCATTCAGCTTTTTTATTTTTTATTTTTTTACCAAATAGCCACTCTTTCAATAACTCATATTAGGTTCTGTGATATGTTTTGCACCATGCTTGGCATAGAAATATAAGAGGACTAAGACACAGATCCTGTTCACAGTCTGACAGACCCACAAATAGATACCTTCCACTTATGCTGGTAAAATTTAAAAAATAAGTAAACACAAAGTGCTGTGTGAATCCAGGAGGAATATAAGGTCTAATTCTCATGTAGGGAGTTAGGAAACATCTACCGTGGAGGTGAAATTGAGTCTTGAAGAGTTCCACAAAGGGAAAAGAGAAAAAAGGGAACTTTAGTTATGCTTATTTACTGCAGTGGAGCTAGTAGAGAGTGAGCAGTTACAAACAAGGGAGTGTTGGGGATATAGTTGATGAAAAAGGTCTAAAAATGAGGGAAGAGGAGGTGGATCTATCTAACAGGAGGAGGGGTAGTTTTATCTTTTAAGGAATTCCATAAAAACTCTCCTCTCAAAGGCCATACCCTACTTACCATTGGTCTCTTTTCAGTGCTTGCCCTGCTTGATTACTCTGGAGTAATTAATAGGTTTGACTAGTTCTTCTGTCCTTGCCTTCTCTGTCCTCTCTTGGTTTACCTAAGATTTATATAGAGAGAACAGCATAGATATAACAACCCTCCTGGATTCTGCTTTCGGTCTCTTTAAATCTTGCTGTATATACACCTTCCCTTGAGCTCAGCCACAATTATGGTCTCTCTTCTGTCTTGTGTCAAGCCAAGGTTAGACTTTAGCTAAGATCACTTCCTTGCTTGGTGCTTCCCCTGCCTTATTCTGCTGTACAAGTTTCTCTTGAGTGCATGCCAAAAATAAATATCTGTCTCAAGCTTTGCTTCCAGGGAACCAAACCTAAGATCCACCCTCAAACAGAGTTGGTCACCCTCTCCTTTGTTGTACCACAATTTCTACTTCATTCCATGGCACTTATCACTCTGTATGGCAATATTTTTCTTCATATGTCTAGATCCCTTAATAGGCTATGGAATTCTTAAGTGTAGGGAATGTGTGCGATTTTTTCTCTCCTTAAGATCGTGTGTGTGTGTGTGTGTGTGTGTGTGTATGTAAAACTTTAAAATGGCAAGCTGAACTTCATTATACTACAAAAAATGTATTAACAATAGCAGGACACTTCTGGAGGTGTGGGGAGGCGGTGGCACATAACATAAATAAGGGTGCCTGATCACAATCCAGGAGAAGTGAGGGCCAAAGGGAGGCCGAAACTTCACCTGTAACTAAACAACTTATACACCCAATCCTGACTTGTACTCCACATCTTTAAAATTAAAAAAACAATAATAATAAATGCTTGCTTAAGATACTGCATTAAGAAAAAAAGAAAATGCAAGTCAGATTACAGTGGATTAAAGAATGAATAGAAGTAAGGTAACAGAGAAGTAAGGAGACAATAAACGTAGTGGTAAGTTATTCTTTCCAAGGTCTAATTGTGCCTTAGAGTGTCATTGTTGGCTTACCTATTTTATCCCTCAACTAGATTGGGTGTGATAGAACAAAAGCAAATTTTTGGTAATTAGTCACTGTCCAAAAGAATGTCTTACAAGACATGAAGGTCATGCAGTCTGGTTCATTTCCCAAACGGGCTAGATATATTCTTTATTTGTTAGTTGTATTATTACCTACTCAAGAATGATTCATTTTTAAAATGTGTGACTTAGCAATTTGTTCCATTTGAATGTCTGCAAATAAGACTGCATGGCCAGGATTAAGGATTTCACACATTTATTTAGCATTTTTGAAGCCTCTATTCCTTATCACTCAAGAGACATATTATGTACAATTATTTCATATTTGACAAATGATTCCAGTTTGATTACCATGTTGCCTCATCTATAGAAGTCTATGTGTGATGGATATGAAACAGTCAAACAAGTTACTGAACATTTACTATGTACAGAATAATGAGCTATAAATTGTTGGGGACTAAGGGATTGACAAGAAGGAATAGAAACTTTCGATGCTGAATGAGCTTGAGCTAGATAGAATTGTGGTGTAGCTTAGGATCACTTACAGAGGACCTCATCAACCAATTTCAAATTAATTAGCAATTAATCCTAAGCCTGCAAGGACCAAATTGGTACAGCATGAGGGAATGATTAGCATGAACTGGTTGATAAAGGTAAAAAATAGATTTTTGAGAAAAAATTTTTTAAGGTTTTATTTTAAAGATGTGGGGTACAATTCAGGATTTGTTATACACATGGTCACTGTACAGGTAAAGTTTGGGCCTCCCTTTGGTCCCCACTTTGCCTGGTTTGAGATCAGGTACCCTTATTGATGTAGTGTCCCCACCCCTACTCCGGCAGTATCCCGCTAGTGCCAATGATGAACAACATTTTAAGACACTTTATCAGTATTTATGTCTGATCCAGTCCCTCCCTGTTTCTACTCTAGAAGTCCCAAGACATGATTCTGATCATGCCATAACAAAACACTGAAAGGAATTGAGTAGTTGGTGACCAGTCTGTGTTTTAAACTGAGCGTCTCACTGGGCTGCCACTTGGTGAGATGCCATTGGTTCAAGTTCTAGTCTTCATGTTTGTAAATTCATGAGTTTGTTTTTCTCAGCAAATCCAAAGGTGAACTGCTTCTGTGTGAGGGATCACCAACCTTTATCTGTAAAGTATAAATATTATAGAATTTATAGGCCATGCGGTGTTTCTTATAACCAGGTAACTCTACCATTGTAGTGTGAAAGTAGCCACAGACTATATGCAGATGTGGCTGTGTTCCAATAAAACTTTATTTACAACATTAAGTGGCTAGCCAGATTTGACCCACAGGCTATAGTTTGCCATTCCCTATTTTAGAGGATTGACTCACACCAACAATATTTCCAACAGTCATTATTCAGCAACAGACAGGACTCACATATAAGCAGGACAGTTTACTTGCATGCTGATCAGAAATCAGCCACTAAAGAAGCTACATTGAAAATCAGAAGTTCACTCAGTAAGCAACAGGTCAGGCAGATGAAATTGTTTGCTTAGTTTGTGTTTTTTCCAGAAGTGACCTGGAGACAGTGGCTTGAAAGCAAGTATTTATTTGGCAGATAATCCCAGAAAACATCAGTAAATACATACAGAAAACAGGACAGGGAAAGAAGTCAATAAAATTTGCATTATCAAGCAGGATCACTGAAGGCAACTAGAGCATACTCCCTAAGAGAACATGCTTCATGGGGCAAGGGAGCTGGAATATTTATCTAGTAACTCCAACAGTCATTCGTTGAGAGTTGCTTGGTGTGTGTGTTGGGGCTGGGGGGGGGGGGGTGCAGAGAAACCACAAGTGTCCAGAGAAAAGTTTAAGGGAGAGTAGTGGGTACTGGCAGCTGGCAAAAAGGCAGCAAGTAATGGAATGGTGAAAGACAAAAGAATATTGATGTTAAAACCAA
>CAUYQG010067501.1:0-12321 GCA_963574415.1 Tarsius wallacei | reverse complement strand
TGGGATTACAGGCTGAGCCACTGAGCCCGGCCAATATTTTTTTATTTTAAATTTTAAAAAATGGAGTACTGTGTGCTAGGTACTATTCTGGGCACTGGGAATGTAACAGTGAACCATACGGATAACTTCTTGCACTCATGGACCTTATATTCTAGTGGTATAAACGAATATGAATCACATCTGGTGGTGATAAGTGCTGTGGTAAATAATCTTCATAGCCATGACTATCATCAATTCCTTCTCTCCCTGCATAGGTATGCTGTTCCTTCTGTCAAGTGATAGAGTCTATTTTCTCTCCCCTTCTATCTTGGCTGTCCTTGTTTCTTTCTTTGACCAAAAAAGAGTAGTTGCCATATCAGGTCCTACCTTTAAAAAAAAATCCACTTCATCTAAGGGAGAAGCCAGTTACCATGTAAGCAATCCAACTACTCTGAGACTACCTCTCTGTGAGGAGTTCTAAGCTAGCCATGTGGAGACCCAATAATGAAGGAGACCCGAGGAACCCAGGTAACAGCAAGAAGTGAGGCCTTACATATGTGAGGCTTACTCTCAGCTATTAAATCTATCCCAACCAAGGCTTCAGAATGCCTGAACTTCTATCCCACAAAATTGTGAGTAAATAAAGTGGTTGTTGTTTTAAGCCACTGCATTTGGGGATGGCTTGTTATGTAACAATAGATAACTGGGACAGATACTCAGGAGAAAAATAAATCAGGACAAAGAGACAGAAAGGCAAAGACACATTTAAGAGAGGATGATCTGGGAGAGCCTCTCTGATAAGGAGACATCTGAGCAGAAACCCGAGGGCAGTAAGAGACCAGACTAATTGGCTATCTGGAACAAATACATTCCAGGCAGAGGAAACAGCAAGTACTGACATTGAAAGGCAGGAAATGTTTGGCATGTCCTAAGAACAGTACAAAAGCCAGTGTGGGACGAGCACAATGGGCAAGAAGGCGATTAGCAGGAGATCTAGGCAGAGGAGTGGCAGCACCGCATCACGTGTTTGACTCAGGAAGTTTTGAGCAGAGGTATGACACGATCTGCTTTACATGCCAAAAGAATATAGGGAAGGCAAGAACGAAAGCGGCGTAGCCAGTTAGAGCACTGTCCCAGTAATTCAGGTAAGCGATGATATTAAGTTGGACCAGGAAGGTAGCTGTGGAAATGATGAGAAGTGATTGGATTTTTATTTTATTTTAAGGGTAGAGCCAACAAGAAGCTCTGATGGATTATTAGACTTGGGTTGAAGAAAAAGAGAGGAAACAAAGGTCATCTAAACACCTGGCAGAATAAGGTTTCTGTTCTTTAGATGGAGAAGAATGAGAAAGGAGCAAGTTTGGGTAGAATAATTGAATTTGGTTCTGAAATTGTTTAGTTTGAGGTGTCCATTAGACAACCATGTAAGAAATCCAAGGTGGTTGAATATGTGAGTCTGGGGTTCAAGATAGTAATTATAGCTAACGATATTTATTTGAGAACTACTTATGATGGTAATTAAAGTCACAGTATTTGATGAGATCAGCTAGGGATGAATGTAGCTACAGAAAAACAAACAAACAAAGATCTAAAGAGAGAGCTTTGGGGAATATGAGGAAAGACCAAAACCAAAAACTGATAACGAGCTTCTGGGTCGATACAAGATAGAGCAAACACATTCTACCCTCCTCTTACCACTAATAGAAAAAGAAAAAAAAAACTCGACAAAATTGATAATGAAACCACCAGAAAATTCTGAAATGTGGAGAAAGGAAGGGAGAAAAATTGGGAACCTTGGGACTTAAGAAGTGACTTGGTGGTGACTTCCTTAGTTCCATGTTTTTCTTTCTTTTTTTTCTTTTGTTTTGTCTCCTATATATCATGGCTCACCCTAGAGACTCCTACAATACAGAAATATTAATGAGCACAGACCAAAAAAAAAAAAAAAAATCCCAAGAAAAGCCCACTTTCCTTTGCCAAAGGACCAGGAAAAGGGTGGCTCAGCAGGACAGAAACATTTTGATTATACCTGCTTTATTCCAGGTAAACGCCACAAATAAAGCCACATTCCTCCTCCTCCCAACTAGAAAGTGGAAGGAGGTTTACTGAAAACAGGGAACTAGAGAAAGTAATTTTAAAAATCTGTTTATGAAATTCTGGGCAGCTCATGTGAAGCTGACTAGAAATAACACAGCAATAAGCTTCAGAACTGAGCACAGGTCTGGAATACCACCCAGGTTTCAGACTGACCTTTGGGTAGCACATGAGCAGACTAAAACAGTACTGGAAAGGTTTTGAAAGCTAAATGTGTTTTGGACCACAGCCCACAAAAGTGGGCCAAGATATATGTTCTTAACCTAAACAGGTTGACTGCCTGCTATAATAGAAAATTTAAATAAGAACCAGAGTCTCATAAAATAATACTTAAACTGTACAGGATATAATAAAAAATGCTAACCATACCAAGAATTATGAAAACCTCAACTTGAATGAGAAAAAGCAATCAACTGTTGTCAATACTGAGATGACAGATGTTGGAATTATTTGACAATTTTAAAGTAGTTATCATAAAAATGCTCCAACAAGCAATCATGAACATTCTTGAAACTAATGAAAAAAATAGAAAGTCTCAGCAAAGAAGTAAAATATATAAAAATGAGTCAAATGGAAAGTTTAGAGCTATGAAACACAGTAACCAAAATAACTCACTTGATGGGCTCAATAGCAGAATGGAGATGACAGAAGAAAGAAGTAGTTAACTCAAAGACAGATAAATAGGAATTATCCAATATGAACAAGAGAGAGAAAATAAATTTAAAAAATAATGAACAGAGCCTCAGGAACCTATGGTACAATAACAAAATTTAGCAAAAGACATAAATCTAAAAATTCAAATATATGAGCAAACTCTAACAGGATAGAACTAAAGAAATCCACAATTAGACACATAATAATCAAATTTCTGAAAACTAATGACAAAGGAAAAATTCTTGAAAGTAGTCAGAGAAAAACGATGCATTATTTATGGGTAATGTTCATAGGAACCTTATGTGCAATAGCCGAGCACTCTAAAGAAGCCAAATGTCCTTTAATGAGCAAATATATCAACAAACTGGTATATCCATACAATGTACTCAGAAAGAACAAGGAATGCACTATTGATACATATAACAACTTGAATTATTATTTCTCCTCATGTTTTCTCATGTTGTTATGCTGAGTGGAAAAACGGCAATCTCAAAAGATTCCATTTATATGACACTCTTGAAATGACAAAATTGTAGTGATGAGAACAAATCAGTGATTGCCAGGGGTGGGGGCAGGGCATAACTATAACAGGGTAGCAGAGGAAAGTTTCTTTGTGGCAATGGAAAGTTCTGTGTCCTGATTGTGGTGGTGGTTGCATGAATCTATACTATACACTTTCACCTCAAAATAAGCCCATGTAAGAACTAGTGAAATCCAAATAAGGTCTATAGTTTCATAAAGAATATTGTACCAATGTCAGTTTCCTGGTTTTGATTATATTATGGTTATATCAGAAGATGTCTTTACAAGAAAGTTGGGTTAAGAGTATATGGGACCTCTCTGAAATATTTTTCTGACTTCTTGTGTGTCCTAAATTATTTTAAAATAAAAAGTTAAATAAAAACTAATAAGAAATAATCAGTGAGATAGAATAAGAGTCCAGAGGCCAAAAGAAGAAAGTTTTTCATGTAGACTAAGTGACTACAGGATTTGGTTACACGGAGTTTGTTAGGGACTTAGTTAAGAGCAGTTCTGGTGTAGAACTAGAGACAAAAGCCTGACTGGATTGTGTTCAAGAGAGATTGGAAGGAGACGAAGTGGGAGCAATGAATATAGTGTGGAAAAGTTAAGGTTCATTTTGTAAAACAAAATAAAACCAAACACACACACACACAAACAAAAAATACATTAATTTCTATCTCACAGAGTTTTTTATGTTGTATGTTACATCTTAAGTTGTAAATCACCATTGAATCATTTAACTTTATAACTAGGCTCTGGTGTTATAAGATATATATACTTTACTGCCTTGTTTTGTAGTTCTGTTTTTAAAAATATAATTATGTCACTCTAAGGGCCTCTGAGGGATAAATTATACTACTTGTTAATAACCAGGGCAGCAAGGGACTGTGTTTGAAAAGAAGATGGAAAAATAATGCAGCAGATTAATTAATAATGTGACACATCTAGATGTTTTCAGTTCTCAGACTGCACTAATGATCCTATCTCCTTGACTACTAGCAGTTGTTCGTGCTTGTCATCAAAAACAAAAACAGTCTTGCAGAAGGTGGAAATGGTAAATAGAAAATTGCTTTTTCTCTGCAAAAACCAACCAAACAAAACCCCCCACTGAAATGCCTTCCCCCAGTCACAATACAATTTGCTATAAACAATGTTAAAGAGGAAGCCCTTACAGATGACAAAATTAAGCGATTTATGTAGCACTTTCAGAGAAAGAATGAACTGAGAGTCCAACTATAACATTTGTGTTAGAAAAACAATTCAAGACCAAAAAAACATAATCAAAGAATCAGGTTCAGTACTCCCTATGCTCCTATTTAATCAGGATCCTGAGATATCACACATTATTGCAGTAAGGGAAGCTAATACCTGAAACTCTGTTCTCAAAGAATAAGATGTCAATACCAATCCACATATGTGTAACAGTTCCATTCATTTATATCACATCATTAATAAGTTTGTTTATTTCCTTTCCTTTTTCTTTCTTTTTTTTGGAGGGGGTGTTCAGATTCTCACTCTGTCGCCCTGGCTGGAGTACAGTGGTGCATGATCACAGCTCACTGTAGTTTCAACCTCCTGGGCTCAGGCAATCCTCCCACCTCAGCCTCCTGAGTGACTGGGACTACAGGCACACGCCATCACACTCGATAAATTTTTTGATTTCTTTTTGTTTGTTTTTTTTGTAGAGACAAAGTTATGTTGCCCAGTCTGGTCTCAAACTTCTAGGCTCAAGTAGTCTTCCTACCCTGGCCTCCCAAAATGCTGGGATTGTGGGCTGAGCCACAGAGCCCGGCCTGTTTACTTACTCTCTTGCTGATTCATTCATTCATTCATTCATTCAACAGTTATTTATTGAGTACACCTACTATGCTAGACCCTGGGGATGCAAGAATGGACAAAGTATAATTCCTGGTGCCTTCACAAAGCTTTCAGCCCAGAGGAAAAAAATGAACAAATAGACAATTAAAATACAATGTAATGATAATTATTATTCTTATTGCTAACATTTATTGTGTGCTGCTTGTGTGCCAAGTGAGCTATCCTAAATACTTGGCATGCGTTATCTTAGTGAATGCACCTAACAGCCTTATGAGTTAAGTGCTATTGTTATTCCTATGTCAAAGATGAGAAAAATAAAGCCAAGAGAGTTTTGGGAACTTAATCAAGGTCATGCAATTTGGACAAGCTCAGGGGTGTCTTACTCCAAAGTCAGGAATACAACGCAACAGCAGCTGAAGCCTAGGGACCTAGGTAAGGTTTTCTGGGCTGAGAGCTTCTTTAGCAGGAGGTAAGGTTAGAGAGGTAACCAGGAGTCAGATTATCCCAGGTCTTTCACACCCTTTAAGGACTTAGGGCTTGATTCTGAAAGCAGTGTAACAGCATTTGTTTTCATTATCTATAACCTTATATCAATCCACTCCAAAATGAAGAGGCTTAAAACAAGTACCATTAAATTGCTCATAACTCTGTCAGGAATTTGGGGAAGGCTTAGGAGGGTTAGCTTGACTCCTCTCCATGTAGTGTCACCTGGGGTGGCTCCACAAGAACTGAAGGATCCCAGATGACTTTGCTCATATGTCTAGGATCTTGATGGAGGCTTTAGACTGGGTGACTCTCTTCTCTTCCACATAGCTTTTTTTTTTTTTTGAGTCAGAGTCTCACTCTGTCGCCCAGGCTGGAGTGCAGTGCCACACTCATGGCCACCGTAGCCTCAACCTGCTGGGCTCAGGTGATCCTTCCACCTCAGCCTTCCAAGTAACTAGAACTACAGGCATGCGCCACCATGCCCGGATAATTTTTCTAGATTTATTGTAGAGACGAGGTCTCACCAAGTTGCCCAGACTGGTCTCGAACCCCTGGGCTCAGGCAATCCTCTCTCCTCGGCCTACCAAAGTGCTGGGATTACAGGCTTGAGCCACCGCGTCCGGCCCCACATAGCTTCTAAAAGAGCAAACACAAAAGCTGTAAGGTCTCTTAAAGCCTAGGCCTTGAACTGGCACAGCATCATTTCCATCACATTCTATTGGTCAAAGCAAGTTACAAGACCAGACAAGATTCAAGGAGAGAGAAAGAGGCTCCACCTCTTTTTTTTTTTTTTTTGAGTTGGGTCTCACTCTGGAGTGCAGTGGCATGCATGATCATGAGAATCACAAGGATCACAGCTTACCGCAGCCTCGACCTCCTGGGTTCAAGCAATCCTCCCACCTCAGCCTCCCGAGTAGCTGCCACTACAGGTACATGCTCCCACACCCAACTAGTTTTTTAATTTTTTATAGAAATGAGGTCTCACTATGTTGCCTAGGCTGGTCTCGAACTCCTGGGCTCAAGCCCAGCTAAAAATAAACATTTTTAATGTCTTTTTGTCAACAGATATTTTGTTGAACACCAACTCTGTGCTGGGTACCATTCTGTGCTCTGAGGATAAAGTGGTGGATGAGGTAGACAAGATTCCTATTCCCTCCTGGGGGCAGGAATGAGATGGGAGAGACGGACAAAAAACAAATGAACAACTAAATAAACAAATGAATATCCTTGAGATTTTGCACCAAAATCATCCTTTTCAAAAGGAAACAAAATTAAATATTGTGAAATCATAATAAGTACTGAGAAAACAGGTGGAAATGAAGAGAATGTGTGCATATGTCAAGGTTATTTATTATGGTGTTTCAGTAAGAGCACTAGATTTGTTAAAAGCAATTTTTGGGGGGTGTGATTTAGGTACAATAAACTGTATCCATCTAAAAAATGTACAATTCAGTGAATTTTAATAGATGTAATATCCCCTTATTTTCATCTCCATTCCCCAAACAACCACTGATCTACTTTCTGTCACAATCTTAGCTTGCAGTATTTAGAATTTCATACAAATGGAATCATACTGTATGCAGTAGCAAGCTATTTTTAAACAACCTAAATGAACAACAATAGCAGTACTTTGTGGTACATTTATTCAATAAAACACCATGCATTTGGAGGAGGGGGAATCTTTTCACGTACTAATCTGGAATTATTTCCTAAATTGTTTGGTGGAAAACACTGTTTGGTGGAAAAGGCATGGCATAGAACAGTGTGTAAAGCATGCTGTCATTTATATACAAGGGGAAAATATATATACTCAATGTATTTATTTACCTATGTGTAAACCATTTCTGAAAAAAGCTGGCAACATAGATTGCTTCATGGAAGGAGAACTGGGTGTCTGGGAGACAGGGGTGGGAAGAAGATTTTTCACTATAAACCTTTTTGTTCCTTTTGGATTTTGTGCCAGGGAGTTTATCACTATCTTAGACAGTTTGTTCTGCTATAACCAAATATCTGAGACTGGGTAATTTATAATGAACATACACTTATTTCTTATAGTTCTGGAGGCTGTGAAGTCCAAGATGAAGGTGTTGACATTGGTATCTGGTGAGAGCTGCTCTCTGCTTCCAGGATGGACCCTGTTGCTGTATCCTTTCATGGCAGAAGGTGGAAAGGCAAGAAGAATGGTCCCTTCAACCTCGAGCCCATTCACGAGTATGGAGCCCTCACAACGTAATCACCTCTCAAAAGCCACACTTCTTAATAGTGTTGCATTGGAGACTAATTTTCAACATGAATTTTGTAGGAGACACAAACATTCAAATCATTATAATCACCTATTCCAAGAACAACTAAAATTTAAGACTTTTAAATCATAATAAATAAAATGAGAATTGTATCCCAGTCTTGGTAGATAAAAGACTTTGTAATGTATTATCAAATAAAGGACTATATGGGGGGGACCCCAAAAATTGGAATTATTTTTTGGAGGGTGGGCCCCTTGTAGCACAGGCTTTCCCTGCTAGGTAAGTGTTCTAGGAATCCATCAGCATCAGTGTACCAGCTAGCATTGTTGTGAGAGGTTGCCTTCGAAAGAAACGTCCGTCCCAAGTTGTGGCAAACAGGTGACTGGTTCTTCCACCATGACAACGTACCTGCTCACCCCACACTGAATGTTCAGCAGTTTTTGACCAAAGACAGCATGACCCCCATGCCCCACCTTCCCTATTCACCCAATCTCGCCCAGAGCGACTGTTTTTTGGTTCCCTGATGAAAAAAGTCCTCAAAGGGAAACATTTTGCTGATGTGGAAGAGGTGAAATAAAAAATGGCAGAAGCACTAAAAGTTCAAAAACTGTTTTGAGCAATGGAAAAAGCATCTCAATAGGTATACTACATCAGAGAGTCCTTTGAAGGTGACTGAAGCTTAAACATGTAAGAATAAATACATATTTTTTAATAAATAAATTCCAGGTTTTTTTGGTCGCCCTCGTAAGCTTCAAATATTCTAATAAACAATTAAAAGTATACTTGCAAGCAGAAGCCACAACTACACAAACTGATCCCGCAGTTCATATGGAAAAAAAGTAGCCAGAGTAATCTAAAAAACAGAAGAACAATGATGGGGAATGAGAATGATCAGATATTAAAACATTATAAAGCCTTAAGAGTGGAACTAAGTCGTGAATAAACAGACAAATGGAATAGAAGAGAAAAGCCAGGAATGGAATTTGATACATACTAATTGAACCAGCAGAAAAAAGATGGACTCCATGGGCTACCAAGCAGGGAGGAGAGACAGTGGGAATGGCTCATCTTAGGCATAGGCAATAAGCAGGTTTATTATTATAGATAATTTTAAAACAATAATGTAGCTTACTAAATCAGTCAGCTTTGTATCATTATCAGGCATCAGCGATTCCAAACAATGTCAATGATAAAATTCTCCCCCGACTCCAGCCTCTGGGTAGACTGCTCCCACCCTCCTATCTTTGGAATACCACTGAATGGAACATTTAATACATTGTTTTGGGACAACTGGATAGGGACAAAGAAAAATAAAATAGTTCAAGTAGAGACTAAAGGCTTTATATAGCTAATATGCATCAGGGGCACCTCAAAATTAGGCAACTCCCTAAGCCAAAGCAGAATTGGAGTTGTCACAGGCAAGGAGAAGAGAGGAGATGGTCTTGTCTCAGCGTGCAGTTTTCTTTATCTATAACCGTTGCAAAACTTGCAGTCAAAATGGGTGGAATAGATTTGGTTTTTGAGCTCTTTCTTGGGATGATTGGTGCAAGGTACAATCTCATTTTGACAGCTGTGTGTGTGTGTGTGTGTGTACATGTGTGTGAAAGAAGAGACAGAGAGAGAGTGAGAGAGACAGAGATAGAGGGGGAAAGAGAGAGAGGATTGGAGAGAGTAAGGGAGAAGGGTGAAGAGAGGGAGAGAGAGAGAGAGAGAGAGAGAGAGAGAGAGAGAGAGAGAGACCAGAAAAAATGCTGGACTCATTGTTTTAAACCTGGGATTTCGCATCCCTAGTAAGGGCAATAGGATTACAACTGGCCTAGACTTCTCAGGACCCACTCCTCAAGTTGAACTGGCATCAACTTCATCAGATTATAAGGGCTGAACAAATAGGGCAGATACTTTAATAAAATTGGGATGCCTTCAAGAAGCAAAATGAGGGATATATTTTGGGTAGGTAACCAACAATGTCATCATACACACACTTATTTTAAAATGAAGTATGTATGTAGAAATTTTATTGTATTGACCTTTTAAAGTACATCTACAGCTTTATAAGTAAACATGGAGGCCACAGAAGGCAAATTAGCAGTGTTTGAGCATGAGCTCTGGAGTCAGTCTGCTAGGGTTTGAATCCCAGGACCCTTGTGACCACAAGCAAATTAAAGTCCCTGAGCTTCATTTCCTCCTATGCAAAATGGGGATGACACTGGTGATGACAGTATTGTATGCTACAGATTTCATAATATTGTTGTGAAGATTCATGGAAACAATGTATGCTAAAGCAGAGTACCTAGTAAGTGCTCGCAATCACTAAGTCATTAACCAGAGATGAAAATGCTTTGTGATATTTAATTTGATTAACAATTACTCTTATTTTATTAGGATTTGACAGTATTTCTTGAGATTTTTTGCAATGATTCAGCCTTCTAGCATCTGTTTTCTCCTGGTAGCATTGACATGTGTCAAAGCAAACAATTTAACGTTCCCATCACCAAACTCCTATGTCAAGAACAAGAAGTTCATCTGACAATGCATGGGCCGATCTACCTGTCCCTTCCACCTGAAAGTATCAAATCTATGATGGCATTTTCCTGATAACATTTACTAAAGCCTTTCTCTTTTCTCACCTTTCAGGGCAATGTCTGTAGGTTGACTCCCCACTCATAATCTCCACAGTTCCAGCAGAGCTCTAAGGCTCCAGACAATAGAAGTTTTGTATAATTTTTGTTTATTCTTTAGTTAAACCTAGGTAACAGAGAGGTCTCCATACACCCAGGGATGTTTCATCGACTTTTCGTCTGGAACTGAGTCTAGTTTCTCATCTCTGCTTCCAATCAGAGCAGAATGAAGCAGAATGATGTGATGAAAAGAGGAATTGAAGTCCCTCTTCAGTTTTCATTAGACCCCCCCCCCATTTTTTGAATGGAGATCAACATTTTCTCAGTTTTATGTAAATTGTTAAACATGCAATTCCAAAATGGACCCCTAGAAGACCTTCCTTCTCCACAGATTGCCACTGTAAGTAGACCCTTCTTATCAAAATTTCTGAAGCCATTGCTGACTGTAACCCAGCTCCTTCCAGACTTCTTGGATCCCTTCTCCCTAACCACAAGAAATGCCACTCTTTCCCAGAGCTGAATCCCCAGAACATCACTCAGACTCTATCATCAACCTTGACATTCACCTCTCTTCCCAACTCTTACACCACCCTTAAAAATATTATTTTTGGTCAGGCTCAGTGGCTCAGCCTGTAATCCCAGCACTTTGGGAGTCTGAGGTGAGTGGATTGCTTGAGCCCTCCGGTTCAAGACCAGCCCAGGCAACTTGGTGTGACCTCATCTCTACAATAAATCAAAAAATAGCCGGGCGTGATAGCGCACGTCTGTAGTTCCAGCTACTCGGAAGGCTGAGGCAGAAGGATCGCTGGAGCCCAGAAGGTTGATGCTGGGGTGGGTGTGAGTGTGCGTGCCACTGCACTCCAGCCTGGGTGAAGAAGTGAGACTCCAACTCAAAAAATATATATTTTTGCTGGGCATGGTGGCTCACTCCTGTAACCCCAGCATTTTGGAGGCTGAGGCAGGAGGATTTCTTGAGCCCAAGAGTTTGAGATCAGCCTGGCAACATAGCGAGACCTTGACTCTACAATAACAAACAAAACAAAAGAAAACAAAAATACAAAAAAACTAGCCAGGTGTGGTGGCACACACTTGTAGTCACAGCTACTTGGGAGGCTAAGGTGGGAGGATCACTTGAGCCCAGGAGCTCGAGGCTGCAGTGAGCTATGATCATGCCATTGCACTCCAGCCTGGGCAACAGAGAGAGATACAGACTAAAATTTCCAGTGCCACTGACTTTACCTGTTACAGCAAGATGTCATTATAGAATGAATGCCTGTCATGTACATGTGCTAGAGACAAAATTCAATGTGAAGTGGGAGAACAAAGTGGGAACCTGGGGGAGATGTGAAAGAAACACGTAAGAATACAGGCATAGCCACCAACACTGAATTTTAATCCTTTACCCTCCAGTGTCCAGGCTCAGGCCTTTGCATGTTTTCAGTATTGCCCATTCACAGATTTGTTTTGTCCATAAACACAAAATCTTCTCTCCATTCTTGGACCTCCTTACTTCCCAAAGGCCAAAGAGTTTGCAAAGTAATTCTTGCATTTCTGCAGATTTTGTTTTTATGTCTGTGTGAAAGACAAAGTTAAAATAACAACACGGGGGCGGGGGGGGGAACCCACAAATACCAGAATTTATTTATGCAAAATTGTGTATTTATTCTTACATATTTAAACTTCAGTCACCTTCAAAGTACTCTCCATTTGATGCAACACACCTATCAAAATGCTTTTTCTACTGCTCGAAACAGGTTTTGAACTTGTCAATTTTGACGCCTTTTAGTGCTTCTGCCGTTTTTCACTTCACCTCTTCTACACCGGCAAAATGTTTCTCTTTTAGAACTTTTTTCATCCAGGGCAACAAAAAAATGTCACTTAGGGCGAGATCAGGTAAATCAGGAAGG
>CAUYQG010067497.1:0-13464 GCA_963574415.1 Tarsius wallacei | reverse complement strand
TGAACGCAGCCTCTCTTGACAATGCTAGCTGGTATACTGATGCCAATGGGTTCTTAGAACACTTACCAGTGGAGGAAACCTGAGCTGCAGAGGGCTCGCCCTCCAAAAAAATAATTCTGTTTTGGGGGGGTTCCCCCTTATATGTGTTTGTTGAATGAATAAAGGAAAAAATAGGGTTCTATTAGAACACATTTAAAGAAAAAAGAGGAAGAGAGAGACGAGGAAGAACAGGAGGAAGAGAAGGAGGAGGGGGAGGGAGAAGAAGAAGTTTTAGTTATTGCCATGCTGTTTTCCACAGAGGCTGTGGTGATACCTAAAAGTTCTAAAAATCGACCTTCCATATGACCCCACAATCCCCCTGCTGGGAATATACCCAGAAGAACTCAAATCACTCTATCAAAAAGATACCTGCACACGTATGTTTATTGCAGCATTGTTCACAATAGTAAGAACATGGAATCAACCGTGCTGCCCATCAAATGAGGACTGGATTAAAAAAAAAAGTGGTACATATACACAATGGAATATTACGCAGCCATAAAGAAGAACAAAATCATGAACTTCGCAGCAACCTGGGTGGAATTAGAGTCTATAATACGGAGTGATCTTTCACAGAAGCAAAGAACTGAGTATCCCATGTCCTCACTCATAAGTAGACCTTGAACAACTACTGCAATACTATAAGAAAAGGATTGACTGTAGCAGGAAACTGTGGAGGGGAGGGGGGCGGGGAGGTGGGACTGACAGTAGTGGAAATCTGCCTGGGGCAGAGGGGGCACACCTCATTAACAAGGGTACCTGCACAGTGAATATTTGTATACTAACCCTGACATGTATCTCACAATTTTAAAATTAAAAAAAATTTAAAAGTTAAAAAAAAAAGAAGAGGAGGAGGAAGAGGAGGAGGAAAGAGTAAAAGAAGACAACTTAACCTAGAAGTTAGAGTTTTTGTGTGTGTGTCAGTGTGTGTGCGCACGTGTGTGTGTGTTTTCCCAAGGGTTTACAAAAGTCTTCCTTGAACAAGTGACACTTGAACTGAGATCTTAAAGAGTGACAGGGGATGGTGACAGTGGGATAGAGCAGTGTCCCAAACAGAGGGAATAGCATGTTTCAAGATCCTGTGGCTAGATGAAGGTGGATATGCTTGGAGGTCAAGAGGCTGGGGTGCGATGGTTCTTGACAAGGCTACAGAGACTAAGAGGAGCCAGGTCATGCCAGACCCTCATGGGCTGTACATAGGAATTTTGTTTTTATCTTGAAAGTGGGGAGGACAAAACAAAGATTTCATTTCCCTTAGAAATTCAATAACCTAGTTGCCAGTTATGGGGCTTGGTATTTTACTTATGTATTTACTAATTTATTCATATTTACTAAAGAATGTGAGGACAATTTGTATATTGTGTTATGCATTGTGAACACTTCGACGTGTAGAAAATAATTGTCAAATATATGAAAACAATCCCAGCACTTTGGGAGGCCGAGGTGAGTGGATTGCCTGAGCCCGCGGGTTCAAGACCCGCCTGGGCAAATTGGCGAGGCCTCATCTCTACAATAAATCAAAAATTAGCTGGGTGTGGTAGCGTGAGCCTGTAGTTTCAGCTACTTGGAAGGCTGAGGCGGAAGGATCGCCGGAGCCCAGCAGGTCGAGGCTGCGGTGGCCGGGAGCAGCCACTGCACTCCAGTCTGGGTGACAGAGTGAGACTCCAACTCAAAAAAAAAAAAATATATATATATATATATATATATATATATATGAAAACAGATTTCAATAAAAGGAATTCATAAAAGACAGTGGAACCTGAATGCTTTTACTGTTACTGTGATTTGCCTGTCAGAATACCTTAAACAGTGTTCTTAGCATCGACTAGAAAAAGATAGGAAGCCTGAATTCCTCTTTTCGCATCTATTTTTAAATGACCATATATACTATACAGACAGGGACTCATCTACGATGAGAGGTGGATGTTTTTGAAATGCTATAACACTTTGGAAGATAAATGCTTTTTTTCAGAATCTGACTCTTGTATCCCCATCACCCCAATGGTCCCGATGAGAAGATTATCAGCTCTGCAGGTGACTGCTGCTTTGAGATCCAACTCCCATATCTGTGGCGTCACGGCCTGTTATGTGCTAATGGTGCCTATGCCCTCCCTTGGAACGTCTCTGCGTTGACTCCCTCTCTGCCCTCCAGGCAGCCTCTATTGAATTGGAACCCTCTCTTGTGTTCCTATTCTGCATCTCAAATGTACCCATGCCCCACTTAAAATCAGTTAAAATGCTATACCCATCTTTCTCTTTCTTGCCTTTCCCACTAACCTGTAGTCTCTTGGAAATCAGAGATGCCTGGACCTTTGTCCTGTCATTTGACTCTGTGATTTAAGGCAAGTTATTTATGGATTTGAGTCGGGGTCTCACTCCATCACCCAGGTTAGAGGGCAGTGGCTTACCATAACCTCGACCTCCTGGACTCAGATGATCCTCTTGCCTCAGCCTCCTAAGTAACTGGGACTACAAGCATGTACCACCCCACCCGGTTAATTTTTTAAATTTTTTTGTAGCGATGATGTCTCACCATGTTGCCCAGGTTGGTCTTGAACTTCTGGGCTCAAGTGATCCTCCCACCTTCACTTCCCAAAGTGTTGGGATTATAGGCATGAGCCACTGTGCCCAGCTGAGGCAGTCATAAGCGGACCTTGAACAATTATTATAATACTATAAGAAAGGGATTGGCAGTAGTGGGAAACTGTCAAGGGAGCGGGGTGGGATTGGCAGTTGAGGGAAACTGCTAGGGGAGGGAGGGGCATACCTCATCAACAAAGGTACCTGCGTAATCCACGTTCATATACCTAACCCTGAATTGTACCCCACATCTTTGAAATAAAAAAATGAAAATAAATAAAAAACTCTCTGCCTCTGTTTCATTATTTGTAAAATAATAATTCAAACTGCTTCTATAGAACATGGATATGTCATTGTATCTGTTCCTCATAATATCCCTATGAGATCATTATGATGAGACCATTTCCAATTTAGGTAAGGGGAAAACTTGTGTACTGAAGAAGTGAATTAATCTGCCCTAGGCTATGAGGCTAATTAAGTAGAAGTTGTAAGTGAGGTGGTTGGCAATATGTGTGAACTCTTAAATGTTCTTCTGTACAAGTATTAGTTATCATATGGTCATAAGAATCTTTCCTTTTACCGGATTTTTGTGAGATGGCTTTTGTGAAAATCTTCACACAGTGCCAGGCACAAAATCAACTCTCAATAATTATTATTTATATTTAATTGAAAATTAAATATAATTTCTCCTATGTCCAGAAGAAGAAAAAGAAAATTTAAAAAATTTAAAAAAATGTCTGATCTGTGCCTTGGTTCTTTTTCCACTATTTTAACCTTAATACCATTAAATAAATAAAAAGCTGTATCCAAATTGTTACACTGTGTTTTGTTTTTCTGCACAGTCCTGCACTGTTTCTACTACTGAAAACTACATTCTGTGTAAATCTAAGTTTCCTTTTGAATGGATTACAAGTGGAACTGACTTTTCCAATTACCTACTCAATTGACCTGGTACAAAAAAGGTTAAAGTTCCCACCTAATATATGATCACTAAAGCTTTTCATGTTGCTTTTCAGACAAGGCAGTCTGGGAAAACCCCAAGACAACATCATTTTTGGTGCCAGACTGATAAAGCATTTAGCATTTGTCAGTTAAAGAAGAAAGAGACATGTTGATATATTAATTAGATGTAATACCTTTCCTTGGACAAAATGGATTAGCTTTTTAAAAAAAAAAAAGTCTGATTATAGAAAGTAAATATAAACTTAGAGAATTTTAAACAACACTAGAGCTTTGAAATATATAGTAGATATGTGTATTTGGGAAATACCCACTGAACAATATTTTGCATCATCACCTTGTTAATTTCATGGTTGATAATTTCACCGAGGACAATTTCCAATGCCCAGTACCAGTTAAGGTAAATGAAGAAGATAAGTTTTTGGAAAAAAAAAAATCACCTGCCTAGAAAATCAACTTCTTAGCTGCCACACGCCTCTTAGACTTTGTAAACATTTCTTTTTTTCCTTTGTCGATTTCCGAAATGTTGCAAAAACAAACAGTGGGTAAATCCAATAATTGTTCTCCAAGATTTTGGTCTTAGTTGAAATCAATCATGTGGGCCATTAATCTCCTCTTTTCCTTCCCTCCCCCTCTGCCAGACCGGTGTGGGCTGGCTACTCAAATGGCGTCCATCCACATGTGTTTCAGTTTGAGGATCCTTAACCATAATTGATGAAGGATTGTTTTTTTTTTTCCCTTAAGAACAGATAAACAGCATGATTTAGGAACCGATGGCCACATTGGTTTATGTGAAAAGAACTTTAAGTTCCATCTTTTAAGTATTTTACAAATTTTTAGAATATTTTCTATGCATCAGTATTCAGAGACAGAAAAAGTCAATATTTCATAGATCAGGTAAGCACTTTACCATAGTTTTGCAGTGAACCAATCCATTTTTATGAGACTTAGAGAACTAGCTACTTATAACTATAACAAATATATGCAAATATTATAAATGATGTAAATATAATATGTATAATATATGTAATAGTACATATATTACATAAATATAATATATGTGTCTTATACTAGACTAAAGTATAGTATGTATAATATGTAATAGTGCATATATTACATAATTATAACATATATGTCTTATACTAAACTAAAATGCTTAGGAAACTTTTACATTGCTGTTAACTTACACTTTGGTGTGAACCAAACTAGATTTGGTTTCTTAATTTATTTCCTTTGATGAAAGTAAAAAGAAAAATGTGTCTGGGTTTTGCTATAGTATGTCTGATTTCAGTATATAAAGCTGGTGGAAATTTAGGTTTAATTCCAATAATCCAAAGCAGCTACTATTACTATCTCTCTGTCTCTTGTCTCATTGGTCTCAGACCCTCTCTCTCTCCATCTATCTCTAGCTCTCTGTCAGAGACAAGACAAACATAGAACATTGAGAAATGCATTCTCTCTATTAATATGCATTTCTCAATGTTCTATGTTTGTTTCTTCTTTGACAGAGAGACAGAGATAGATGGAGAGAGAGATGAGAGCAAGAGACATCCAAGACTACTTGTCTGGAACTAGTACAGGCAGGATAAAACCCACATTTTCTACCGTTATTAGTGCTTTGCTTTAATAATAAAATAAACATGTATTTAATCAGAATTAACTCAATAATTTGAACTCATGAGGAAAATACAAATTATGGCATTTTCCCGTACTTAAAATATTCACTTAAAACACATTGTCTTTGGAGACTTCGTTAATTACAGAAGGTAGAGATATGATCATGTGGTAATTAGATGTGATATTTAATTATGTCACAGAATATATAATTATTTCTCTTTATTTTGAAGGACCAAGTCTGTCTTTCTGCCCTTAGAATTAGGGCTTTGGGGACAAGGGGTGAAATACCTTGGAATATTGTCTTCGACTTTCATTAAATTTTGCAGACCTCAGGATAATGCATACCAACGGCTATGAAATATTTTATGAAAGACCATAGCATGGTACGTTAATAGTGTGCTTCTGTTAATGTTTGCTTTGTGTTTATTTGTTAGCATTATAGAGTGCAAACGCTCAGAGGAGCTGCCTGTGTGCTAAACTAGCTGTGAGTCAGTCATGAATCCTCCAAACTCTTGCTCTCATCTGGACTTGTCTTATCTTAAGCCAGTGGAAGCAGAGATTGCAAGCCCCTCCTACGCAGATTCAGATACTCAGGGCCAGCTTTCTTGGCCCTGTTGATGCCCAAGATAAGCGTTGATGATGAAAGCTCATGGCTATCCTGTGCTCTCTGGGGAAAAACTCTGTAATGTGTTACACCCTACATCCACTTCTAGTGACGTCAGGATGCTCAGGTTTCCATTATAAACTAGTGACTGCTAGTGTAGTTCAGATTTGGTCTAAAGACTCAATCACATTCTGTTCTTATTCTAATAAGAATATTTTAATTAGAGGACTCTAATGATCAGAAGACTTAAAAAAAAAAAAAAGCCACGAGGCAACTCAAAGAACTCAGGACTTTATCTCTAATGCCACCGTGTTCCACACTTTCAACTGGTTCAGTATTAGGAATTGACACCGAGTCTTAGGCTTAGAGATTGTTACCCAGAAATGTTAAATGATTAGCTCTTTGTAAACTATGCTGAAAGAGATCTTTAGCTTTACTGTACATGTTTACAATGTTTTTTCTTTTGCCAATTGGAGGAGACACCGGAGCTTAGAATAGACTCATGCCCAGGTTTTATAGGATGTCAGACAAAATGATTTTTTATTGAGGAAGGGTCAAACAAGTTGTGTTTTTCGTTGTGTCACACTATACAATATGAGGACCATGTTATAAAAATTCAGGGCTCCCACAAGAAGGCAAAGGCTAAGAATGGTGATTTAAGACTACATTATCCTGTTTCTAATTCCTTCTCCTTCTTCCTGCGGAAATGTAATTGCAGAAGCTGGGAGAAGGCATTGGAGTGTGGGCTTCTATATCTGTCTTGAAGAGAGTCGTAAAGGCTGTTTTATGAGTCTCTCTCTAGCCTCGTTCTACTTTTCCAAATTAAAGGAGACAATATGACAATCTCACCAAGCTCTGATCTTACATCTTAATTTGCAAACTCAGCAGCAATATTAGTCCCTGGTTTAAGTGGCTCAGAGAAAACGGTTGAAACAGAATTATCTGTAGAAATTCAGTAAAATGTCCTCTGTACTGATACAGATCCATTTTTTATGAAAAACAAAACTTACATCACAAAAAGTCACCATGGAAGATGTTAACCATGGAAGAAACTGGGTGAAAGGAGCTCTATGAGTTACCTTTACCACATTTCTGTAAACCTAAGATCAGTCTACAATAAGTTAACATCTTAACTACAAAGACATTGCTCTTGTTCTGATAAAATTGTGAGGTGCTCCGTATACATAGCCTGAAGACTGGGAGGAGATTTGAAGTGCACTCTTGCTGCTTAAGATTTAACAGAGAGTTTTCAAGGTATAGGATTTTATCAATGTCTGTGATTTTCAGAACTGAGGGCATTTTTGTTTCTTAGCATATGCCATGCAAAAGAACTTTATGAACTCGTCCAAAGCGTTTTCACCAACTGTTTGTTTATAGTCAGACCAAACAGACGCTTCACATGGTGTGTACAGTCCCCTTCACCTGCCCTGGCTTTGTCAGGGAGCTGAGACTAAACCCATACCTACAGCATCCCTTGATTATGGCTTCAAAGGACCACCCACTTCTGGGGACGAGAGGCTAATTCTGCCTCCCTGTCAGGCCCATTTTAGACCTTAGGAAAACAAGCATTTCATTTAAACCTTTCCAAACTAGACAGCAATTAGGAGCCACAGTTCTAACATTTGGAACAGAGTCAAGATCAAACCTTAGTACTATTTCAACAGAAGAAAGATGAGAATTTACAGTTTATCTGTATCTTTCAGTGAGGAAAAAAAATGTGTGTAAGCTTTAAGTACAACAATTTTGTGGCTAATGAGATGCCATTGATCATGTAGGGAGGAAAGTCATATACTTTGACATGTAAATCTATGTACACTGGTTACAGAATCCGAATCTAGTCCTTTGCTTTAGTGAAACATTGTTAATAAAAATCAAAAGAATACACTAACCTGCAAAGAGAAATTGAACTTATTGAAATGACTTTTCAAATCACAGTTAACTGAGTCATAGACAAAACTTCAAATGAAGGAAATAATGTGGTAATTGGGCCCCTCCATCTTATATAACGTAGTTGTTGGCATACCTTATGAGTTTGCTATCTTTTAAGAGTATTAAATCATTGTGCAAGAACATTGCCAAAAAAACTCTTCATTTCCTTTTAGTGACTTCTTACTGCCCTCAGTGGAAGTTTAATAGAAAAGGAAGGACATGTTGTAGTTTTAATGACAGGAAACCCATGGCCTTCCAAATGAATAAATTCCATCACTGGCTGCCACAAAGTGTGCTAATTATTTCCTTTGATAAATTAAAAGCTGTAAAAGTCCAAAGTATATAAGCATGTGGTTTACAGTTATAATCAACCTGTCTGCATTATTGAAAGTTCATATTATCTTCATTATTTAATAAGTATTACATTTGTTCTATTTCAGCAAATTGTATAGAAAACATGTGTTAAACTTTTATTGATTTGACAGATGACCAAACAAACTAGCCAACCTTCATGCTTTGACCTTAAGAAGCTAAAATCAAGTACTGATCTTTTTACCTAATACCAAACCTTGAAGATGAACATAGTTCATATTTATGAAATGATGAAACAAACAAAATTAAGAACCAATTATGTCCAAACTGTGTAGAAGAATTAGAATCTTGTGCTTGATTTTTATTATTTTATTTAAAACATCAGCTAAGCCATTTGGAAATGAAATAAAGCAGTTCAATTGTTCAACAAAAATTTATAATGTGGTCCTATGTGCTCTGTATAAATTAATTTGTTAATTCCACAATTATTTATTTAATGCATACCATGTGCTCTGGGGATACAAGAGTAGTAAAACTAGACTCTATCCTTGCTTTCATAGAGCTTGCAGTGGGATGGAAGAGCCACCCATCCAGTGATTGTACAATTAAAAGCCTGGAAATGTAATAGGGAGGTTTATGGTTTGATAGATGCCTACTGACTATAGGAGAATTGTCCTAGTCATTCTTAGTGTTTAGACTTACCTGGCAAAAGTTAGCTGAAATTGAACTCTGAGCTGAAGAGGACAGGGAGAATTCCAGGCAAAGGTGGGACACAGGCAAAGACATGGTGGTGAGATTAGAAGGTCCACGTAGCTTTGGAACAGGAAGTGAAGCCCTGAGTCTTTGTGCACCTGAATCTTTCTGTTCCCCTGCTTCCTCGAGTCTTTGTACACATTTTCCTCAAGGTGTGCCCAGCCTGCACTAGGATTGTCGAATGATATGTGGCCTGCACGTCAGTCCCATCCCCCCCTTTCCTGAGCATCCAAATGCAGAGCACAGCCTCCACAAGGGATGGCCTCCACAGGGGATGGTCTCCGCCTGGTGTGTGGCAGCCCAGCGAATGTGGAGGGAAGTAATGCATCCTGAGTAGGTAGACGAGGTCAGGTGAGCAAGACTTCACGGCTTCATAGCAAATAGGAAAGAACAGCTTCTACTGCGTTTATTCTCACTAAATGAACCAATTGTACAACCTTAATGTTGCACAATTTTCAACATCCCTCAAGTTCCAACTCGAAGCAGCACTTCAGCTAAAGGGAATAAAATGCCTTGCTATAGTTGTCTTGCTCTGGGCTTTGTCTTGTTTTGGCCTTCAAGCACAGTCTCTGTTGTGTTTCCATCATTTATTCTAACTCTATTGAGACTGGCTCACATTAAAATGTAATTTCATTTTGTACTTGTAAAAGTTACACTATGATGTAACATAACTTATCAGACTTACGCAGTTAAATCGAGGCTTCATAATACTTTACGTGAAGGCACTGTAGTTCTGCTAAGGTTTAAGTTATTTGGTAAGACATTTAAATACTGTCTTACAAAAAATCTGCGCAGTAAGTATTCTTTCATTCCTTCCATTTTTTTTTTAAATTCTTGAAAGTATATCCAACACCCACTTCTACCAAGTACTGGAAGAGGGACTTGTGAGACCCCAAGAATACATCCCAGGCTCTGTCTTCAAGGTGCTCACTCATATTGGGCAGATGGTGAGACATTTAGGTAATTAAGAGACAGAGACCTTTGAGCAATTGGACTCTGACAGAGTTCAGGGGGCCAAGGGAGATGTCCTAGGCAGAGACTGTAAGGACCCCAGGAATGAGCCTGACTAAGAAGGGAGAAAGAGCCTTTCAGACTGAAGAAGGCAGTAGGAACAAAGGGACTGTGGGAGTGAGAAAGATATGTCATTGGAGCAAAGTGTGAGAAAGAAGTAAAATCTGAGAGCAGTGGGTTCAGAGGGACCAGGGCAAGGTTACACATCAAGGAGCTTGGATGTGATTTTGTTGGTGATTGGGAGTTATTGAAGAATCCTGCTGCTTCTTTGGGGAATTCACCTAGGTTGGTCATATCTGGGGTTGATGCCACAAAGCAAACACTGTGCCGTACAGCTGTGTTGTACATTCATTTGGTGTTTCTTAAATGTTTCACAGTCTGAAACATGGTGAGGAGAATATTTAGTAAGTCAGTTTAGTAGCTCAGATTTTCACTTGGGATATATCACTAGGACTTCCAGATGGAAGAAAAGTTTGAGAGGGCGGTAACTCCAGGCTCCCATGCCAATTAGGAAACAGTTGCAGTTGTTCCAGTGAGAGCCAATAAGAACCTCAGCGAAGACGCTCTCAGTGCTGAAGAGGGGAAGACAAACACTTCAGTGGAATTTAGAAGATAATCAAGAACAAGGTTTGTGCTTCACTGAATGTGTAGAGAAAAATGGGAGGAAGAAATCAAGGATGACTCCTAGGCTTCTAGATTAAATAATGGAACAGAGTGTGGAAAAATCAGAGGAGATAAAGATATTGAAAACACCAAAGCATTTATAAATTGAATTGGAAAAAAAATTGCTGAAACAGCATTAACTGAGCACACCATTGTCCAGGACGCTGGTAAAAAAGGAACCTTTCTTTGGCAAGATGGTGCTGCCCTAACATGCTCAGACAGGCGGCTTCTTGGTACTAAGACAAACCCTTCCGGTGGCAGATGCATGCCTTTTCTCTTATTCTATCTGTACATTCTTTCTTGTAATTTTAGATACTTCTTAATCTCACCCAAGCTCCGCATCCCCGCTTTCCTTAGCTCAATTCTAAATAAACCTAATCCTTTTAACTTCTACTCAGAGGCCTTCTTTTGCGAACTATGAATCATTTTGCTTCTTCTCTTGGGATCGCATCCAGGGAGTCCATACTTCATTTTTAAGGCCTCAAATCAGACACATTTCTCTACAGCTGCGTCTTGCCTGCAGTAGGTGTTTGATAAGTTTTTTTTTTTTTTCAAAATGATAAAATCCTGAGGATGGTGGGAAGACCGTCTAGTAACTCCCACATGCCAGAATCTTATTTATTTCCCTTTATTATCAACACATTTTTAAACACTAGCATGGCATTGATGACTCACATATGATCTTCTGTAATTCTGTCTTTTGTTTATGCTGTATTTGCCTGTAACCAAGCCCTTATCATCATTTCGGTAAGTCTTGCTTTTCCCTGTTTTACTTTTTCTGATCAAATTTTATTCTCATTATTTCTGTTTTATTTTTCAAGGTCATTTAAAAGTATAATTATCTTCTCCAAGTTGCTAAGCTTCCCACTCAACTTGGTGCCACTAACCTAATGAGTTGCTCCCAAATTCATCTGTGTCATTAAAGATGTTATTAAATATTTCTGGCCCACGGTGATTCCTTTGAAAAAGCATTCATGTCCTCTAAGCTTATGTTGCATTATTGATAATTAACTTATCAGGAATATTTTTCTAACAAGTTTGTACTTGCATCTAGTAGCAAAGAGCTTAAATAATACCTAATAAAATAATAACACATGCCTGTGTGCGATGATGCTTACAAAACTTTCTCTCCACCCCAGATTACTTAGTTTACTGGTTAATCAACTCTGTGAGACCAGAAGAAGAGGAATCATTTTTATTTCTATTTTAGAGGTCTGGAAGCTGAGTCTCAGGTGAAGTGACTTGAATAAAGTCACTCAACCAGCAATTAGTAGAATTAGCTCTTTTTAATTTAAAAATTTTTTTTTGAGTTGAAGTCTCACTCCATCGTCCAGGCTGGAGTACAGTGGCATGCTCATGGCCACCCCAGCATTGACCTGCTGGACTCAGATGATCCCTTTGGTTCAGCCTTCCGAGTAGCCGGAACCACAGGCATGCTCTACCATGCCCGGCTAATTTTTTTATTTATTGTAGAGATGAGGTCTCACCATGTTGCCTAGGTTGGTCTCAAACCCACGGGCTCAGGCAATCCTCTCGCCTCAGCCTTCCAAAGTGCTTGGATTACAGACTTGAGCCACTGCGCCCGGTATATATCTTCTGACCTCAAAGCCAATGTTCTTGTTACTCTACCATGCTGAACCACTCTGTTTATATATGACTTAAGATATTAAATGGAAACCTTTATTAATTTTGACAATTCAGCTGGGCATGGTGGCATGTGTCTGTATTCCCAGGTACTCGGGAGGCTGAAGCAGGAGAATAGCTCGAACCCAGGAGTTCGAGGCTGCTGTGAGCTATGGTCACACAATTGCACTCCAGCCTGGACAACAGAGCGAGACTCTGTCTCAAAACAATCAAGCAAACAATCTTACAATTCTATCCTAATGTAGATTTCACCACTCTTTTAAATCCCAATGTATAATTGGTCTGCAAAATATAATTCAACATGTACTGGTTGTTTACTATTTGTGTTAGGTACTGACCTAAACACTGATGAGTACATAAAATAATTATGATGGTGTTCCTGAAGAAGAAACAGTCCTAGTAGATACCAGGGGGATAAACATTTTAATATGAGACTAAGAACCACATGGATAGTAAAAAAAAAAAATGATATGGTGATATCTAGCACCAATGTGTGGTTTTAAATTTTTCTATTCATTGCTTTAAGAAAAATATCCCAGTACTTCAGGACAGATTCTATGTAGTCTATATTTGAATTTTCAACCAGATCTAACAAGTTCTACACAAATAGTATAGATTTTTCAAATGTCCATCAACTTACTTTTCTGGTTGAACTTCAATTTTTATTTAATTCTCTCAATGTGCCCAATGGCATAATATGTGTCATGTCGTTGCATACTTTGTCTCTTGCAAAGGGAACATGAATGGCAGATTTGACAGAAACTTAAATGTTTCTTGACCAGACTACACTCTTGACTCTTGACTAGAGTAACTAGTTTTAAGGTGAACAGAAAAAGGGATACACTTGGAAAAGTCAGGTTAGTCCATGTTGTAGAAGACCTTGAATGACAAAAAAAGGCTAGACTTGATGTGGTAATCAAGAAGTCGAATTTCAATATCAAATAATATCATTATCAAAGATGAGAAAAAAATGTAAAGATTATATTATCAATTGTTTGTATTCTGTAGTAATTTAATTATTCTTGTTCATATTATTTGAGAAATAATAAAATAAAAATATTTCATCTCTTTGAAGTGAAATATTTGTTTTCCTCATTGTTATTTTTGCCCACATGTCTAGAAACTCTTAATCTAGCACATTCATAGCATCTTTCTCCTTTTTCTCAAGTTCCAGTCCTAGTTCTTTTGTTTTTCCTTGTATACATTTATGACTTCTGGAGCTTAAAAAACGGTTTCACCTATCATTTGTGTTTGTAACTAGCCCTTAAACACCCCTCCCCCATGTTTCCAGTTTAAGTGATTTGAGTTCCATTTTGTCCTCTGATCAATGGACCCATCCATTCATTTGACAA
>CAUYQG010067496.1:0-10499 GCA_963574415.1 Tarsius wallacei | reverse complement strand
GTGACGCCACAACCTGGTGGTCCTGTCTAGCGCTCCCTCCTACCCCACTGAGGTGCACGTGCTGGTGCACGACCTCAAAGACAGTGCCCACCGTGATCCTGGACCTGTGGATCGTGGTCTCCTTCAATGAGGACAGTGACTGCTGGCACTAGGTCATCTTGGATATGGCCACCGATGCCGACAATGGCTCTAATGGCGTGGACCACCGCTCCTACCGCATTGTCTGCGGCAACAAGGCCGGCCGCTTACACCTGGACATGATCCTGAACACCAGAGGTGAGGGTGCGTTCCTGAATCTGGTGTCCTGGAACTGGCTGGACCGTGAGTCCACGCCGCACTACCAGCTTCTGGTCAATGTGGAGGACAAGGGCGAGCCTAGGCGGATCGGCCATCTGCGGGTCAACGTGATGGTGCAGGACATCAGCGACAAATCCCCGGTTTTCGTCAGCTCTCACTACCCAGCGGGGTGTGCAAGGATGAGGTCATGGGCGCCAGTGTCTTGCAGGTGGCAGGAGTGGACATGGATGAGGGCACCAACGCAGACATCCTCTACTAGCTGCAGGAGGAGGGCACACCCTTCCACGTGGACCCAGAGAGTGGGCTGGTCATGGTTCGCTAGCACTGGACTTGGAGGCATGGTGTCAGTACTCATGACTGTGTAGGCCACCGACCGCAGTGTGCCCCCGCTCACTGGACACGCGGAGATGCTGGTGCAATTGCGCGATGTCAAGGGCAATGTCCCGGAGGTCAAGTTCCCCTACTTTCCTGCCAGCTTGTGCTAAACCTTGGTGGAGGAGAACACCCATATGGGCACCATTGTGGCACTGCTCACCATGATGGTAGCCAACTCCCCTGTAGTCAAAGGGAACATCTTGGTGCAGATTCAGGGTGGCAATGAGCAGCGCCATTTTGAGGTGCAAAGCAGCCAGGTGCCCAACCTGAGCCTCATCAAGGTGGCCAGCACTCTGGGCCATGAGCTCATCCCATCCTACAACCTCACGGTCTTCAGATCCGACAACCATGGGGCTGACCCTGGCGCTTCTGTGTGGCCAGCCTGGTGATCTTCATGAGCGACATCAACGATCACTACCCAGTCGTCATGCAGCCTGTGTAATGGGTGAACCTGAGTGAGGAGGCGCCCCCCAGCAGCTATGTGAGTAGGAAGTCTAACACTGATGGCGACTGCAGGCTCAATGCCAGCCTGCACTACAGCATTGTCTCTGGCAAGGCCTGGTATGGTTCCAGATCAGGGAGCACAGCAGCCTGGTGACCAGTGGAGCTTCAGGGGGCCGGGACAGTGAACTGTCTTCCCAGGTGGTACTGAACATCAGTGCCTGGGACACGGGGGCTCACCCCAAGGTCTCCTATGCCCAGCTGGTGGTAACACTCCTGGACTTGAACAATGAGAAGCTGGCATTCAGCCGGCTGGAAGGGTATCACATCTCTGGTCAAGAATGCCCCTGCAGGGATAGAGCTGCTGGTGCTCAGGGCCACTGATGGGGACCTGTGTGACAACAGGACCGTGCGCTTCCCCCTGCAGGAGGTGGAGATCAGCCTTCCGCCTTCTGCCTAGTCCCTGTGTCAGAGAGGCTGAGTGCCATCTCCTCCTTGGACAGAAGCAAACCTTCTACTCCCTGTTGGTGGTGGCCACCGACCTAGTGCTTCCCTCCCCAGGCATCGGTGGCTCATGCCAGTGTGAGTGTTCTGGATGTAAATGACAACAGCCCTGTGTTCCACCCCATCCAGTACTTTGCTCACATTCAGGAGAATGAGCCTGCAGGCAGCTACATCACCACCATGTCTGCCACCAACCCAGACTCATGTCCCAATGGCACAGTCACAGTATATCAGCTGGGGACAGATCTCGGTTTCAGGTCAATGCTCCAAGTGGGGTTATTTCTATGAGAATGACCCTAGACAGAGAAGAAAAGACAGTTGCAAGTTACCAGTTGCAAAGAGTGGCACTGACAGTGGCCACTTTCAGCCTCTCACCCAGACAATCATGACTGTCACTCTGTTGGACACTCAGGACAACCTATCCATGGTCAGCCGTCTACCTACAGCTTTGTTGTTTTTGAGAACATGGCCCTGGGCTACCACATGGGTAGTGTGTCTTCATCCACCATGGATCTCAACTCCAACATCAGTTACCTCGTCACCACTGGGGACCAGAAAGTTATGTTTGCTATCAACCATGTCACTAGGTAGAGTACCACAGACAGTGTGATTGACAGAGAAGAGCAAGCCTTTTATTAGCTGATAGTGGTGGTCAGTGGGGACTTGGTGACTGGGAAGGAAACACTGTGGTGAACATAACACTTGAGGATTTGAATGATAACTCCCCCCATTTCCTGCAGGCAGTCGAGAGTGTGGATGTGGTGCAGAATTGGCAGGCCAGTCACAGCATTTTCCAAGCCAAAGATGTGGACCCTGACAAAGGTGTCAGTGTCATGGCATGCCACAGTCTTAAGCAAATCCTGAGAGCCAGTTTGCTTCAATGACAAGAATGGCAGAGTAAGCCTTCTGGGACCCCTGGATGTCCATGCCAGCTCCTATCAGTTAGAGATCCTGGGTCTGACCTGGGTGTCCCACAGCTGTCTTCTAGTGTTATCTTGATGGAGTATGTCCATGATGTCAATGACAACCCACCCATGTTTGACCAGCTTTCTTATGAGGTCACCCTTTCTGAGTCAGAGCCTGTGAATTCTCATTTCTTTAAAGTACAAGCTTCTGGTAAGGATTCAGGGGCAAATAGTGAAATTGCATACATCATTGCTGAAGACAATGACATGGATGCTTTTGGGATATTTCCAGATGGTCAGTTGTACATAAAAAGTGAACTGCACCATGAACTTCAGGACAGATATGTTTTGCTTGTTATTGCTTCTGACCAGGCTGCGGAGCCCCTCAGTACTACTGTGAAAGTTACTGTAATCTTGGAAGATGTCAATGATAACAGACCTCTTTTCAACAGCACCAATTACACATTTTACTTCAAAGAGGAGCAGAGAGCAAGATCCGTTGTGGACAAAGTGACTGCTGTAGATAAAGACTTGGGGCCAAATGAGGAAGTGAGGTATTCCTTTGATTTGGTGCAGCCAGATTTTGAGCTGCACGCTGTCACAGGGGAGTTCACCAGCACTCGTCAGTTTGACAGGGAGATTCTCATGAGGCGGAGAGGGACTGCTGTGTTCGGCTTCACTGTCAATGCAGGAGATCAGGGGGTCCCTCAGCCTCTCAAGGACAAGGACACCATGCATGTTTCCATGAAGGATATAGATGATAATGCTCCCAAGTTTTTAAAAAACTTTTACCAAGCGACCATATCAGAGTCAGCAGCTAAACTGTCACAAGTCCTAAGAATGTCTGCCTCAGATGTGAACAAAGTTAACAATGGACCTATTCATTATTCCGTCATAAAAGGCAATGAGGAGAGATAGTTCACCATAGACAGGACTTCTGGCCAGGTGGCCCTGGTTGACATGCTTGACTATGAAGCGACACCTGTCTACCTAGTAATCCAAGCAGTGGATTCAGGGGCTGTCTACCTCAATTCAACTTGTACCTTAGATATTGAGGTTTTAGATGAAAGTGACAATATCCCCTCTTTCCCTAAGTTGACACTGTTTGTGGATGTTTTGAAGAACATGAGGATTGGTGAGCTTGTGTCCTTTGTCACTGTGACTGACTCCAATTCAGGTTATGACACTGACTTATGTAACGGTATCACTGGGACCAAAAACCATGGGACTTTTAACATCAGCCCAAACACCAGAAGTATTTTTCTTGCCAAAAAATTGGACTTTGAAACCCAGTCTTTATATTAACTGAATATAACAGCAAAAGACCAAGGGAGGCCTCCTCATTCATCCACAATGTCAGTGGTCATTCACATGAGGGACTTCAATGATATTCTGCCCAGCTTTTCTCCTGGAGATATCTTCAAGTCTATCATTGAGAACATTCCCATTGGCATCCGTCATTTTAGTGACTGCACATGATCGGAATGCAGATATCAATGGGCAGCTGTCCTATGCTATCATTTAATAGATGCCAAGAGGCATCTATTACCACTTTGCCATAGATGAAGTCAAAGGGACGATATATACTAATGCTGAAATAAATGGAGAGTTCATTAATCTCTTTGAGTTAACTATAAAAGCCAGTGATCAAGCTGTGCCCATAGAAACTAGATGCCATGCTCTAAGAATATGACCCTTTTGGTGACAGAGCTCAACAACAATGTTCCAATATTTATATCCCAAAACACCCTTGCTGCAGACCCTTCAGTTGTGATTGGCTCTGTCCTTACGATGATTATGGCCACCGACCCAGATGAAGGTGCTCACCATTTCCTGGGGTGCATTAGGCAACTACCCCTGTGTATCATTTATTTGTTTTTTAATTGAACTCCTGCTCGTGATGTTTTAACAATCAACTAGAAATGATGCAGTTATACTCCAGAAAGCTCTTGTTTGCTTCTTCTGAGTTCATCTTCTCCATCCTCACTCCACTCAGAGATAATCCAGTATTACTCAGCCAGAAACACAAAATATCAAATGTGGTTTGTGATACTTGGCCAGATACAACATGCTGGTGAAATTGAGGCTCATGTGTTTGTTTTCTTGCTTTCTTTTCTTTTTAGGGGAATTTTCTTCCTTTAAAGTGCTCATCTATCATTATTGTTTTTTGTGTTCCCTGTGATTTTTTCCCCCTTAGTATCTGGCTGTGTCTATTCTGTATGTGGAATACTCATGGCATAGAGGTTTTAAGTGATATATTGGAGAATATTCTTAATAGAGAGATAATGCTTAGTGGAATTCAATTTTATCTTACATATAAGGCCCTGAAAGTATTTCTCAGCCAAATATCCTTTTACCTAATTATTTTTTTAAAATATTTAAAAATAGGGTTTCTATATGGAGCTATTTGTTTTATCCCAGGACATAATTTATGTGTAATTTATTTGTAGTTTGAGGTTAATCATCATCTTTTTTTTCTCACCTTTAAATTTTTTATTTTAAAGTTGTGGAGTATAATTCAGGGTTAGGTATAAAAATGTTCATTGTGCAGGTACCCTTGTTGATGAGGTGTACCCCCCTTTCCCCAGGCAGATTCCCACTACTGCCAATCCCACCACCCTGCCCCCTACCCCACACCTTGCAATTTCCTGCTACTGTCAATACTTTTCTTATAGTATAATGATAGTGGTTCGAGGTTCACTTATGAGTGAGAACATGTGATACTCAGTTCTTTGTTTCTGTGAAAGATCACTCAGTATATAGACTCCAAGTCCATCCAGATTGCTGCAAAGTTCAAGATTTTGTTTTTCTTTATGGCTGCATAATATTCCATTGTGTATATGTACCACATTTTAAAATCCAGTCCTCTTTTGATGGGCAGCACAGTTGGTTCCATGTTCCTGCTATTGTGAACAATGCTGCGATAAACACACGTATGCAGGTATCTTTTTTTTTTTTTGAGTTGGAGTCCCACTCCGTCGCCCAGACTGGAGTGCAGTGGCCGCTCCCAGCCACCATAGCCTCGACCTGCTGGGCTCCGGCGATCCTTCCACCTCAACCTTCCAAGTAGCTGGAACTACAGGCGTGCGCTACCACGCCCAGCTAATTTTTTATTTATTGTAGAGATGAGGTCTTGCTTGCCGAGGTGGGTCTCGAACCCGCCAGCTCAGGCAATCCACTCACCTCAGCCTCCCAAGGCGCAGGATTACAGGCTGAGCCACCGAGCCCGCCTGCAGGTATCTTTTTTATAGAGTGATTTGAGTTCTTCCAGGTATATTCCCAGTAGGGGGATTGCAGGGTCATATGAAAGGTCAATTTTTAGAACTTTTAGGATATGCCACACTGTTTTCCACAGAGGCTGTACTAGTTTACACTCCCACCAACAGTGTAGAAATGTTCCCTTTTCACCACATCCTCTCCAGCATCTGTTATTTTTTGTTATTGATGATGGCCATTCTGACTGGAGTTAAGTGGTATCTCAGTGTAAATTTAATTTGCATTTCTTTGAAGACTAGTGAGGCTGAGCATTTTTCCATGTATCTGTTGGCTCCTTGGATGTCTTCTTTTGAGAACTGTCTATTCATTTCTTTGCCCACTCTGTAATGGGGCTGCTTGTTTTTTTCTTTTCAGCACGTTTGAGTTCCTTGTAGATTCTAGATGTTAGGCCTTTGACAGACATACATGTGGCAAATATTTTTTTCCCAGTCTGTGGGCTGTCTCCCTACTCTCTTGATGGTTTCTTTGGCTTTGCAGAAGCTTGTCAGTTTGATGAGGTCCCACTTGTCTATCTTATCTCTTATGGCATAGGCACTTGGGCTTTTGATCAGGAAATGGTTGCCAGTTCCAATTTCCATAAGGGTGTCTCCTGCATTTTCTACGGTTCTTATAGTTTGAGGTTTTACGTTTAGGTCTCTGATCCATTTAGAGTTTATTTTAGTGTGTGGGGATAGGTAGGGGTCCTGTTTCAATCTTCTGCTTGTGGTCAGCCAGTTTGCCAAGCACCATTTACTGAATAGGTTCTCCTCTCCCCAGTGGTTGGTGGTGGAGGCTTTGTCAAAGAGGAGTTGGTTGATAAATTGAATTTTTGTTTCTGGAATCTCAATTCTGTTCCATTGGTCTATACACCTTTTCTTGTACCAATACCAATACAAGGCTGTTTTGATTATTGTAGCTTTATAATAAAGTTTAAAGTCTGGGAGTGTGATACCTCCTACTTGTTTTTTTGTTTTTTTGTTGTTTTTTTTGATGAGTATTGTTTTTGCTATTTGTGGTCATTTATGTTTCCATATGAATTCCTGTATTATTGTTTCTAGGTCTGAGAAGAATGCTGCTGGTAATTTGATGGGTATTGCATTAAATCTATAGATTGCCTTAGGTAGGATGGACATCTTACCAATGCTGATTCTTCCAATCCATGAGCATGGGATATTTTTCCACTTGTTTGTGTCATCTTTGATTTCTTTGAGCAGTGTTTTGTAGTTTTCATTGGAAAGTTCTTTCATGCCTCTGGTTAGGAAGATGCCAAGGTATGTCATTTTTTTGTGACCATTTTGAATGCGAATGTGCTTTTTAATTGGATTTCTGTTTGCTTATTATTGGTGTATAGAAATGCAATTGTCTTTTGCACATTTGTTTCATACCCTGAGACTTTGTCAAAGTCCTTTATCAGTGCAAGGAATTTTTTGGTAGATTCTCTTGACTTTTTGAGGTATAGAATCATGTCATCTGCAAAGAGGGATAACTTGATTTCCTCTTTTCCTATTTGGATACCCCTGATTGCCTTCTCTTCTCTGATTGCGCTTGCTAGGACTTTCGAGATTATGTTGAATAGGAGGGATGAGAGTGGGCATCCTTGTCTTGTTCCAGTTTTCATGGGAAATGCTTCCAATTTCTGTCTGTTTAGCAGTATGCTGACTGTGGGTTTCTTGTAGATGGCTCTTACTATTTTGAGGTGTGTTCCATCTATGTGTAGATATTTGAGTATTTTTGTCAAGAAGGGGTGCTGGACTTTATCAAAAACTTTTTCTGCATCTAATGATATAATCATGCAGTTTTTATTTTTACATCTGTTGATGCATTTAATTACATTTATGGTCTTATGAATGTTGAACCAGGCTTGCATCCCAGGCGTGAAGCCTACTTGGTGATGGTGGATTATTTTTGAGATGTGTTGTTGAATCCAGTTTGCTAGGATCTTGTTGAAAATTTTAGCATCTATGTTTATCGAGGATATTGGCCTATAGTTCTCTTTCTCTGTTGGATCTTTACCTGGCTTTGGTATCATTGTGATGTTAGCTTCATAAAATAATTTGGGGACAGTTCCATCTTTCTCAATCACATGGCATACTTTCAATAGGATTGGTATCAGTTCCTTCTTATATGTTTTGTAGAATTCTGCTGGAAAGCCATCTGGTTCAGGGCTTTTTTTTTTTGTAGGTAGTTTTCTTATGACATAGTCAACTTCCTGGATTGTTATTGGTCTATTTGGATTTGAGATTTCTGATCAAAGAAAGGGCCTGGAGAGAGTAACAGCTTTTGGGGAGAAGGAGACAAGTTCCTTGGTCTGTACAAGCCCCTGGCCCAGCCCTAGGACACTTGTAATCTTTAGAGAGAAGAGAAGATGCTAAGAAGAGGAAGATAAAATACAGGCACAGGCGAGATACTTGGGAAGGCTCTGAAGGCAAACAGGCCCGGGTCACACGTGTGTGCTGAGGGTTCACATTTTATCCACAACGCGTTTCTCTCACCTTGCTGATGTTCGGAACTGCTGTGTCCACTCCAGCCAGTTTGTGTCAGTTATCACACTTGACATGGCCAGGACCTGGCTTCAGCCTCTGGGGTGTGGTCAGGATACCAGGATATGACTTTTACTTCAGGACCTGCTCTTCAAGGCTCCTTGCAGTCCCCAGTATGTCACTGGATCTTCTAAGGCTGCGGAACACAAGTATCATGCTGTGGCTTGTGTGGAAGTGATGGCGGCCCCTCTCCACAGGGTTCAGGTTGAGTCCCTGGAGCTAGGCTGGGACCAGCACCAATTATTGGACCCTCCTCTCTGTCCCAAGTACCTGAGCCACATGAATAGACAACACTACTACTTCATGCGTGGCTGGCCTAGTCTCCTAGCTCTCTCTGTAGACCAGTGCCCTGGGCTGACTCATGACTTCTCTGCCTATCATATAGGACTTATATATTTGCCTTACACAGGGCTTTGATTTGAGTCTTTGCTTCTAACAACTTTTGCCTCAGTTCCCACAACACTCCATCTCTATGTCTCAAGAGCTAGCATAATTGAGAATGCTTTCAGCTGCAAGGAATAGAAAGCCAACAAAGGATTAGGGAACACAGGGGGCTGTTTTACTAATATGGCAGTTATTCTAGTTGTAGACATTTCAGTGTATCCACAATGCCAGCTGCACTGTTTTCAGCTCCATCTTCCTTAGCATGCTGGTTTTTGTTCTCATGCTTGCTGCTTCATGGTTGCAAAGTGATTGCATAACCCTCTGGCATATCATCTACATTTAAAGCAGGAAGAAAGAGAAACAGGGAAGTGGCAGTTGCCTATTTTCATCTGGGAAAACAAAGCCCCCCTTGACAGTCACCTTTCTGCTGGCTAAGGTTGCTGGAGCCCACCTGCATGATGACCAGATTTTCATAGAGCCAGTCCAGCTCTGGCATGTTCAGGGCATTCAATGCAACAATCCACTGAGAATGAAGCAGTTATGGGACTTTGGGGAAGGGAGGGGACTGAGGTGAATAGAAGGCAAGCCATTTTCACAGTATCCTGGGAGAAACTGTGGGTTACAATGCTTACTGTCCCTCTCCTGCCAAAGGCTGCCAATCCCTACAGTAGTACTTGTGGATTGCTTGGCATTAGGACATAGCTAGATTCAATGCTTCTGCAGATAAGGGACAGACATGCCCCAAACTGTGCCTGGCTCTGCCACTTCAGGTCTGCTTGGTATGGATGCCCCATCATTCCCCTAATGTCTGCTCCCTCTCAACCCAGGCTATGGCCCATCCCACATCTTGCATTCAGACCCAGCTCTGTGGGTGACTAGCTGGCAGTCATCACTTTCCTGATAACCAATACAAAATATGTGGGGACTGTTGCAAACTCTTGGAAGACATGCTATTTTTCTCTGTCTGCATTATTGTTGAGAAAGGAGCAAGAGAAAGTGTTCTAATTAATTAGATAAGGTATTTGAGGATGCCACTGTGTGCTGGACTCAGGACCCACTTATCTGCCTCTACCACTGTGACCTTGAGCTGCCCTTCTCCTTCCCTGCGTCCGTATTTGTGTGTCAACTGCAGCCTGTGACCAAAGCCTTATTAGCTGGTCAAAATTTTACTTTTAAATGAACCATTAACCTACTCAGAGTCCCAAATACACTGATAATGTAATACCTCGGGATCCTGTCAGTCCTCGGAGTGAACCAAGTAAGAGACATCTATTCACCTATTTCTCTCCATTATCCCACAGACATCCAAGGCACATTCTCAGTTACAAGGATCCTCCATCTGGAAAGGATCAGTGTATTTTGCATCAGTTTGTTCATGCCAGTTGTACCGTTGACTTGACCAAATTACTTTGTCACACTGAGTCTCAGAGTCCCCATCCACAAAATGGACCAGCTGGCTTTTTATTTTTTTTATTTTATTTTTATTTTTTATTTTTTTCATTATTCAGTATTTTTTATTGTGATATTGTGGGGTACAGTTAAGGGTTAGGTACACAAATATGCCTCGTTCAGGCACCCTTGTTGATAAGAAGTGTCCCCCATCCCCAGACAGGTATTTACTACCATTAATCCCTTCCCCTATCCTTCCCCCCCCATAGTTTCCCACCACTGTCAGTCATTTTCTTGTGGTAATACATTGGATGATCAATGTCTACTATATGAGTTAGAACATTTGATACTCATTTTTTTTTTTCTGTGAGAAGTCACTCAGTATTATAGACTCCAGTTCCATCCAGCT
>CAUYQG010067491.1:0-10011 GCA_963574415.1 Tarsius wallacei | reverse complement strand
ACTGTTTTAGCTAATCTAGGTAGTTGCATTTCCATGTAAATAAATACTTATTTATGTATATAAACATAAAAAGCTTGCCAATTTCTGCAAAAATGATGTTGGAATTTGGGTTAGCATTGCATTGAATCTATAGATTAATTTCAAGAGAATCGATAACATAAAGCTAATGGATCTTCTGATCTCTGGACTTGTGATCTCTCTTTATGTGTCTAGGTTTTCTTTACTTCCTTATAGCAATATTTTGTAGTTTTTAGTTAACAGGCCTTGCATATATGTTATTAAATTCATCCCTCAGGTTTTCACATTTTTTGATGCTGTCATGCAGGTATACCTTAGTTTATTGTGCTTTGCAGATATTGAGATTTTACAGATAGAAGGTTTGCAGCAACTCTGTACCGAGCAAGTCTATGAGTGCCATTTTTTCCTAGCAGCATGTGCTCACTTGGTGTCTTGGTGTCACATTTTGGTAAGTCTCACAGTATTTCAAACTTTTTCATTATTATCATATCTGTTACGGCGATCTATGTAGATGTTGCTATTGTGATTGCTCCAGGCACCACGAACGGCAACCATATAAGATGGCAAACAGCTGACCAATGTGTGTGCTGGACTGATCTGCTGATCAGCTGTCCCCTGACCTCTCTTCCCCTCCTGGGGCCTCTCTATTCCCTGAGACACAACAATATAGAAATTAGACCAATTACTAGCCCTACGATGGTCTCTAAGGGTTCAAGGAAAAGGAAGCGTTGCACATCTCTCACTTTAAATCGAAAGCTGAAAACGATCAAGTTTAGTGGGGAAGCCAGGTCAAAAGCAGAAACAGGCCATAACGAGGCCTTTTACACCAAACAGCCGAGTTGCACATGCCAAAGAAAAGTTTTTGAAGGAAGTTAAAAGAGCTACTCCTGAGAACACACGAATGATAAGAAAATGAAACAGCCTTCCTGCTGATATGGAGGAAGTTTGAGTGGTCTGGAGAGAAGATCAAACCAGTCACCACATTCCCTTAAGCCAAAGCCTAATCCAGAGCAAGGCCCTAGCTCTCTTCAATTCCGTGAAGGCTGAGTGGGTGAAGAAGCTGAAAAGTCAAGCTAGCAGAGGTTGGTTCATGAAGTTGAGGACGAAGGAAAGAAACGTAAACCTACAGTATCTCCAAGGTGTTCCTGTATTTGCTATTCTTTAAAATTTCAATTTTAATTTCTAATTGTTTATTGCAAGACTCTGAAATTTAAATTGATTTTTATATATTGAAATTGCTTATTGTGACTTCGCTAAATTCACAGATTGGTTCTAGCCTTTTTAAATAGATTCCTTAGAATTTCCCACAGAGATGATCTTATCATCTGCAAATAAAGATAGGTAAGTTTCTTCCTTTCTAGTAAGTCTGACTTTTCCCCCCCTTTAAAAAAAAATTGCGGTGTGTTACTGGCAGTGACATTCGGTGCCCTTGCCTTGCCTTAGCAGAAAAACGTTCAGTGTTTTACCATTAAGCGTTTCACCATTGAGAGGCTGAGGAAGTTATCGTCTGTTCTTATTTGCTGAGAAACTTTTGTTATTGTTTGCTCATTTTTACTATGAATAGATGTTGGAATTTCTAGGAAAAATCACACTTGGTTATGATTTTATATATATATATATCTATATATTCTATCCACACATATATATGTATGTGTATCTATTTTTGTATATTACTAGCTTCTGTTTACTAAAGCATTTGAGTAAAATTGGCCTGCAGCTTTTTTTTCTTGTAATGTTGTAATGTCGAAGCATAGCCCCCTCCCCCTTAAGAAAGTATTTGGGTGTGTTCTCTAGAAATATGAGCAACTAAATCAAAAAGAGGAAGACCCAGATTTAGGAAACAGAAATGTTCTAAGAAAAGGATAAGAAAGCAGAGGGTGGACGTATTCTAATCTGAGATTTCAGAATCAGCTGTGTGGCAGTTCAGGTAGGCGGGAGGTTTCATTGTAGGGGATATCAGGATACCATAGAATAGAACGTGTGATCAAGAGTTTTTTTTTAAAAAGATAAAAGCAAAAAGTACCTCAAAAATGCAACCATAAACCCCAGGAGAAAAATAAAACTGAAATAAGACAACACAACTACTAACTTTGGAAGAATGTAGTATAGTCAATAAGAAGCCAACTAAATCACTCCACTATTTGAAACACTTGATGCAAATAAATAAGACTCCACTTAACTTTAGTGCCAGGGATGTTTTTCTCCGAATGGTCCAGGGGCCATGACATTGGTGTTCTAAGGAGGAAATCAAATTCTAGTACAAACTTTGGCCTGCACTGAATGGTTACATTGTGATAATACTGATGGATGGTTTTCAGGTTTTAGAGTCACCCTTACAACAAAGTATGGAAGACTTGACTAATTGCAGGATCAAAATGTAAATATCAACTACACTGACAATGTAATAGCTACAAAGTAGCTGACTGAAGGTATGTTGTGATGGTGGTGGTGGTGGTGGTGGTGGTGGTGGTGGTGTTGTGTGTGTGTGTGTGTGTGTGTAAAGATGTACAAGGAAGGGTGAAGACACAAATATCCTGACTTTATGAAGTTTGGGTTCCAGAGTCACCACCAATTACTGATGAAGCATATAGTACACCATTTAAACTTCTGGAGGTAACCAATGGAAAAGCCAACAGTAGGAATATGAGGAAAAGGATAAGAAAGCAGAGAGTGTACATATTCGCTTTATTTTGAGGTGTTATCCAGCATCTTTCAGCTGGCCAGCTGCAAGTATGCACGAAGCTTGATCAAAGAGCAGACTGAAAAGACAAGACATGTGGAAGGTTTAAGCAAAGAAACTGAGGGGAAAATAACACCACTGCTGACTGAAAAGAGTCGAAGCAGCAAAGAACAGAATCTTGCAGAAACCTGAGTCATGGAACTGGGCATATGAACAGGCTTCAGACAACCTTGGAAGATGCAATGGAGAAAGAAGTTACAGCAAGGAGAGAAAGGTGGGCAGATGCGGAAGGGCAGCAGGGCACACTCACCATAGCAACATATGGCTGTCCCACCTGGAGAATATAACCAGATAGAAACACAGATAGCATGCGATTACACAATAAAAATCATCCTGAAATGAAGGAAGAACTAAATTGGCAAAAATGACTGGGCTTGGTGTGTGTGGGAAACACGTACAAAAATGCCTTGTGAGATTACTAAAATTCAAGGGTGAATTAAACAAACACCCAGGTCTGAAAAGCAAATCACAAAGGAAATAAAAAAATTCAGCCTTGGTCAGAATTTCCTCTGCAACATTAGATCCCAGAAAGACTGAGGAAATGGGTCAAGAATTTTGATGAAAAAACATGTGCCCTGAGAATGCTATAGTCAGTCCACTTGTTTGTCTTTATTAAAAACTGTCAAAACATGTCTCCAATATGCAAGGAGTCAGGTGACATATCCTCCATTTTCCTCCTCTCTCCCAGCCAACCCAAAGAGGGTCTACATCAAGAACTCCCAAAAGAGGAGGCTGTTTTATGAAAGGACTGGTCCTAGAACTAAGCCAGATCACACTGATAATATCACAAAACAGCATCAAAACATTCTTATTATAGAAAGAAAGGCTGTATGATATAGAAATAATTATAATGTAGCTAAGATTAGTAGGGTCAAAAATATCAGAGCATACCAATTTAGAGAACAGTGTGTGGTGAGGACAGAGCCAGTGATGATGATGGTATGACAGAATCTTCGTTTTTAGTAGAAAATACTAAACAATCTTGCTTCATCGCTGAAACTGATAATTGACAAATACATGTGTAAAGGTTTTATATAAAGTTAAAACATAGCCACCACTAGAAATATAATCTAACTGTACTACGTCCAAATTACCAGATGGGGGAAAATAAAACAGACCTTATATATAGCAGAAGAGAGAAAAAAAGGAGGAAGCATTCAAAAGAGAAAGCATAAAATAAATATGGCAAAGCAAGAATAAATAGATATGCTGTAGCACTAAATACTCAGTTTAAAAGATAAATACTTTTTGTAATAGTCCAAAACTCACACGTTTTGCATATGTTGTAGATATTTAACTCAGAATGACCCAATCTGAGGGTAAAAGTTTGGAGAGCCCATAAAAATGCTAGCAGAGATAAAGTATGGGTCATAACATTGAAACCTGAATGAGTTAAATTCATGTTAAATGCTGATTAATAGTGAACTGTAGGCCTTGACAACACAGACTTTGCCTCATACATTGCTAGTGGAAATATGAAATAGTGCTGCTACTGTGGAAAAGAATTTGGCAATACCTCAGAAAGTTAAACATAGGCTTACCATACGACCTAGCAATTTTACTCCAAAGTATACATCCAAGAAAATTGAAAACATATGTTCTCACAAAAACACGTATATGAATGTTCATAAAAGTATTATTCATGTTAGCCTTAAAGTAGAAACAACCTTTATGTCCATCAACTGATGAATGGGTTAATAAAATGTGGTATATCCGTACAATGGACTATTATTCAGTTATAAAAAGGAATAAAGTAATGATATTTGCCAAAACATGTATGACTCTTAAAAACATAATGCTAGGTGAAAGAAGCCAGACACAAAAGGCTACATGTTGTATGATTCCATTTATATGAAATGTCCAGAATAAGCAAATCTATAAGACAGAGGGTAGGTTAGTAGTTGCCAGGAACTGAGTGGTAGGAAAGGTTAGTATGGACTGCTGGTGGATACAAGGTTTCTTTTAGGAGTTGTAGAAATGTTCTGGAATTAGATAGAAGTGGTGGCTGCACAACACAGTGAGTATACTAAAACTCACTAAATTGTACTCTATTTAAAGTCGCAAACTTTATGTTAAATGCATTATATCTCAATAACAAATTCTTTCTTAAAAAGCAGAGATCCAGAACCTAAGTTGAAAGGTGCTTCTGGATTGATGCTTTATGAGGCCTAGAGCTTGGTACTGACTGCCTCAGTTCCTTATTTGTATAATGGGGATAATAGTACCTACCTCATTGGTTGATGACATTTGTAAGATTCCTGGCATAGCTAGCTTTATCTAATGGCTGTTACATAAAGATTTAAAACACAAATGGGTTTAAACATGTCCCAGAGTAATATAAGTAACAATTCAGAACAAATGAGTGTCATAGATGGTTATGCACAGCATTACAAAGTACTAACTTATATAAGGGAATAAGGAGAAATTAAAAAAGCACAGTTGTCACAGTGAAGCCTAATGTACATCTCTCATCTGGCAAACCAAAGAAGTCTGGGCTTTGGGACTTACATTAGTGCCTCGACCTCTACAGGGGAGTCCGCATCCTTCTCACTGGACACAAATTAGGCCATCAAAACATCAGTAGATTAAAAAGATCAGTAGATTAAAAACTTACACTCACTGGCCAACTTAAGAATAGTATCAGATAGATAGCAATAGAAAAATGCCCCCTTGCTATTGTAACCATTTAGAAATTAAAACAATAATACCTGTCTTCAAAACAGAGCAAAACCAAACACTTAGGCAGAAGCTAAAATCAAAACTGCAATTACAGAATATCTTTCTCTCAGTACAGTACTGAAAAGAACATTCATATTCTTTACCCTCTTAGAATCAAACAAAACAAAAAAGACATTAAATTAAGTAAGTATTCAACTCAAAAAGTTGATTAAAAAGCAACAAATTAGCCAGGCTCGGTGGCTCAGCCTGTAATCCTGTGCCTTGGGAGGCTGAGGTGAGTGGATTGCCTGAGCACACGGGTTCGAGACCCGCCTGGGCAACTTGGCCAGACCTCATCTCTACAATAAATAAAAAATCAGCCAGGCGTGGTATCGCGCGCCTGTAGTTCCAGCTACTTGGAAGGCTGAGGCAGAAGGATCACCAGAGCCCAGCAGGTTGAGGCTGCGGTGGCTGGGAGTGGCCACTGCACTCCAGTCTGGGCAACAGTGAGACTCCAACTCAAAAAAAAAAAAAACCTGAATCAGTTCATACTCAACTTTCTATACTCTAGAACCACAGAAACCTCAAAGGTAAAAACTAACAAGAACTACAAATTCTGAAGTAAACTTGAGTATAATGAAAGGAAATATAATTGCTATTTAAAACTCTAATAGTTTTCTAAGGGGTACATTTCCATTAAATGGAAAGTCTTCTGATTCTATGGAGCATATTAACATATCTGGTTATGCCAAATCTACCAATTCAGACTGGGAGCAGCCACTAGAGATTCTTTTATTGCTCTATATAGTGGGATGAATTTGGGGGTTCAGAAGACAGCAGATGAAGAGGAAAGATGGGAGGAAGAATGGAAAGAAACCAATCAGCTATTTCTCATGAGTGCGGGTCAGTATAAATGAGTATGGGAAAAATATCACTTGTGGACTGTCCAAAAGAATATAAAAGTGTAATGTTCAATTGGATTTATTTGCTTTCTGTAATATAAACACTTGTTCATCTCCCCCAAGACATTAGTAAAGTCTAATGGCACGTGACTACCCTATGGGTGTGATTTTATAGAAATAAAAGGTCTGGCTTGGTAAAGTGAAGAACAACATTCTTGACATGGAAAGACAACCTACAAACTAAATGTAGCCATTAAAAAGCCTTGGGCCCTCAACACATGGGCCTCACCACAGGATTGCCTTAAGACATTGTAGTTGGTTGTGTTTGTAAGCTAGGAAGCATATCCCCCCCGCCCCCCGCCATCGCACCTACAGATGAGGCCACAGTGCCAAGTGACAGACTATAAATTCATCAGAGAGTTTAAGCCAGATACACTCAGCTGAGCCTATTCCCACAGAAAATGCAAAATAGGGAGGGAGAAATTTGTTATTTTAAGTTGCTGAGTTTTGAAGTAATATATTGCTCAACATGTATATGGACAATTTACAGCTTAATAGACAGTAAAAAAGATTTGGAGTATGGGGCACTACTCAAAAGCCCTCCAATTACATTATATTAATTTCCTCTACATATTCAAAATGCTAAATACTACATAAAACAGTATGTCGTGTCAGTATTTTTAAACTTTCTTCGTTCAAGCTTCCAGGGTGACCCTACTCACATGACAATGAACTTTTTCAAAAATTTTAGTTTACACAGTCCATAATTATTTGAAGCAGTTAGAAGGGTGAGACTAGGACAAAGAAGAAAGAGTGGAAATAGAAAGCAAAATAGTGATTAATATGTGCCATACATTGTTCTAAGTGCTTTAATCCCCACAAAAATCAGTGGAGTAGGTGTTATCATAATTCTCCTTTCACAGATGAGAAAACTGAGACACAAGGAAATCCAGTAATTTGTTACGGTTCTATAATTTGTAAGTATTGGAGCCAAGATCAGAGGTCAGGCTCTAGCTCAATGTGCTTAATCCCTATATTGCACATTTTAAAAAGTAAATATTAGCATCCTTTCCCAACATGAAAATGAGATGAGTAGGAGCTCCTTTTTCAATGAAACTGTTACTTAGAAGGAGAAAGAGTGTGGTATTACCTCCCCTGCATTTCCAGTCTTTTCTACCTTTATGTCTTCTTAGAAAAAGAAAAGTCAAGAGATGTAGAGAGACAGCCCTATTCATCTAAGTAACAGAGTGGACACTCATAGGGGTACATGTCCTGCTGAGACATCAGTAAGTGTTTCTTTATTCAGTGTTCAAATGAGAGGTTATATTTTCCTCAGGAAGATAAAAGAAAAGTGATACTTCTGTTTAATCTTTTTCTCCACGGTTATTATATGTAGGAATATTTTACAGTTTGTGCTACTACTTACCTACTTACTAAAAATAGATCTTTAATTAAATTCTTTCTTGTGAGATGGTGGTGTCCTTGGTTTTTGTGTGAATGATCACCTAGTCCATCCATCTATCTGTTGAATGCATGAAAATTATTTTCTACTATTGTTTAAAGGGAGAAGAATGCACTTTAGAGATGGAAGAAATGAAAACACTCATAATATTTTGCTAATTAATACAGACAAGTATATGGCTATAAAGAAAACCCTGGAGTAGCAGTATTTCTCACTCTATCTAAAGAACACAATACTTCAAGGGCTCACAGTTAGTAAGTAACCTGACTTGTTGACAGCTGGAAATATTCGTGAATGTCATTCTTATATTCTTTCTACTGCTTAGATAGTATTTTTTTTTTTTACACTTAAATGTCAACAAGTTTGAGTCAGTGTAAATAGGTTACCTCCACATCAGTTAGTGACAGCAAAATCTCAAAATGTTAGAAGAGACAGAAGTTGGAAAGTTTTAAATGTTTTTCTTTTGTCAAAAGCTCATTGATTCATTATGCATTGCTAATAACTTATAACCGACATCTCATAAATATTGGAATGATTAGTAAGATGTCTCATAATTACTTTTACCTTAGTAGAAAATGATTTACTAATAATTTGGGTTCTTGTATATAATGTAGCTCTTGGACTCCATGATGTCTTATGAATGGGTCCAATGAATAAGGAAGTTTTTCTCATAATGTTAGCACTGAAATTCCACTGGAAAAAGTAAAGCATCAGATTGAATGCTATTATTTAGCAAACCATGTATAAGGAGATTCCCCTTGTACACGACATACTGTTTTATGTAGTATTTAATATAGTACCATTACCTATGCAGTTATTTGAACTATCACCAAAAATAGTAATAGCTTTGTGGTGTTTGCATTTACATGGAAAAGTAGTTATGGAATCATTTAGTTCCAGTGCATCTGAAGGAGAATTCTGAATCAAAATCGGAATCAGTCTCCAGTATGAATAGAGGAGCTGGAAGCAGAAGAAACTACTGTGAACTACAGCAGTTTTTGGCCTTCAGAGGATACTCCTTTCCATGTCACAAGACTAGAAATGTAAATAGAAGAATAAATATGAATTGTACATAGATCTGAAAAAGAGATAGGAAAGAAGAGCCAAGGTATTGATCTAGGTCAAGACCATTAAGCTTTTACAGAAGTATTAAAAGGTGAGTATGCTCATAAAATTCTCTACACCAAAGCCTTCTTTCTTCGCTTATCATGTTTTAATTTCTTTTCACTGCCTGTTGACTTCCCAAATGCTCCAATGGTTTATCAGTGGATTCAACTCATTAATTATTGTCTTAAAGGTTGGTGTTTTCCAACTTTTTTTCCAGATGTGCAGAACAGTAGTGTTTTTAGCAGATGATATAATTTTTTAACATAGAATATCTACCTCTTCAAGCATAATTTTTCTTATGTGGGTAAGGGAAAAAAATAAATATCCACAGGCAAATAGGGCTATAAAAATAAGCTGATATGCCAAATAGTTGATTAACAGAAACACAAATACAAATAAGCATTTCTATTAATTAATCAATCATAAAAATAAAATTGTTGGATATCTACATTTATTAACAGAACTTGTCTGTACTTCTTGACAGAGATTAACTGGCAATCCAGGCTTGGTTTACTCTGGAGTATTTAATTATTTCCCATGGTTCAGGAAAGTTGGTTGCTCATTTAAAGAGTCAAACATGGGGGGCAGGGGGCAAAAAAGAGTCAAACATACACTGCACAGCACTTTCACTACATTTTTCTAATAAAACTTGCCAAATGCTTATGTGTACCTGATCTTACTAGATATGAAAACCACAAAATACAATCACATCTTCACCACTTCTTTGGTTTTCTCTATTTTGTTAGAGTTAAATGTAAATTTATCCTCTTATAACAGTTTTAACTGGATGTATTTTGTAGAACAAAATGTTAAAGAGTTTTTCTAATTTTGGTGATGCTTCCCACCCTGCAGTTCTCCAATTCCATCAGCATCCCTATCCTGTCTCAACACAGTAAGAATATATAGGATTTCTGGTTAGACTTGTGGACTCCCAAACTAATATATACATATATATATATATATATATATTTTTTTTTTGAGTTGGAGTCTCACTCTGTCACCCAGACTGGAGTGCAGCGGCCGCTCCCGGCCACCGCAGCCTCGACCTGCTGGGCTCCAGCGATCCTTCCGCCTCAGCCTTCCGAGTAGCCGTAACTACAGGCGCGCGCTACCATGCCCGGCTA
>CAUYQG010067487.1:0-12844 GCA_963574415.1 Tarsius wallacei | reverse complement strand
GTGTGCGCTACCACGCCCGGCTATTTTTTTGATTTATTGTAGAGATGAGGTCTCGCCAAGTTGCCCAGGCGGGTCTCGAACCTGCGGGCTCAGGCAATCCACTCACCTCAGCCTCCCAAGGCGCGGGATTACAGGCTGAGCTTCTCTCATTCTTTTATTTGATATATTCAACCACTGAGTGTAATCTACTCAATGGGCCAGGCACTGTTTTCTAGGTGCCAGGAAGAGCACTGAACAAAATCAAAGTCCTACATTGATAGAATTTATGTTGCCTCGAGGAAAACGTACTTTAATGTCAGGGGGTGACCAGTACTAAGAGGAAGAAGACAGCGGGCTAGCCGGCCAAGGATAATGTTACTTTAATGAGCTGGTTTGGCCAGCCCCCTCCCCTTTTACTCACAGGCCCACCTTCCCTTGCTTTCTCCTAAACTCTGTCTGCCTCATGACCTTCTGGTGCACACAGTATTCTTTGTCTTTCAACACTTTTGACGTTATTCAAAAGAGTGTTTAATAAGAAGAATACTAGCTATTATTTATTTATCGAGCTCTTTTTTTCCCCTTTATTTTTTTCAACTCTTCTTTAAACATTTTTAAGTGGAAATTATTAGTGGGTGAACTTTTTTTTTTTTAGATTGGGAAATATAGTTTATTTAGAAAGAAGAGAAAGAGAGATACAGAGAGAGAAGATTCAGCTCCCCAAGGTAGGGGAGGGGGCCAAAGCTAGGAAACATGGCGGCCATAGCTCAAAAAGCCACGTGGCCAGACCATAGCTTAGCAAAGGAATGGCCCTATTTATTGAGCGCTTATGATGTGCTATGTAGTGCTAAACTGTTTTCTTGGATTTGTTCATGAATCCTCACAACAACTTTATGATACAGGCACGAATATTGTCACATTTTTCAGATGAGGAGACTAAGGCACAAAGAAGTTAAGTAGTCTGACTTGTCACACACCATTTGACACACTCTTCGTGAGTGATCAAGCCAGACTTTGATCATAGGTAGCCTGATCCCCAAGCATGTGCTCTTAATCTTAGCGCCCAATGCCCATAATTTTTTTGTTTGTACTTAAGGTACAGTTTATTCCATTTGAGATATAATTTGCATACCATAAAATTCACCCCTTTAAATTGCACAATTCAGTGGTATTTAGTATATTCACAAAATTGTGCAACACACGCCTCTGTCAAATTCCAGAACATTTTCATTACCCCCAAAAGAATTCTCCTTCCCCTTTGTAATCACTCCCTAGTCCCTTCTCCCTTCAGCTCCTGGAAACCACTAATCTAATTTTTTTCTCTATGGATTTGTTTATTCTGGATGTTTTATATAAATAGAATCATATATGTGTTAATTTGTGTCTAACGTCTTTCATTTAGCATATTTGAAATATTTTTTTCATTATTGTAACATGTATTAGTGCTTCATTCTATTCTATGGCTGAATAATATTCCATTGTAGTTATTGCCACTGTTATTTACCCATTTATCCGTTGATGGATATTGGGTTGTTTTCACTTTTGCAATATTATGAATAATGATATAGGCTGGACGTGGTGGCTCAGCCTATAATCCCAGCACTTAGGGAGGCCAAGGTGAGCGGATTGCCTGAGCCCATGGATTCAAGAACGGCCTGGGCAACTTGGCAAGACCTCATCTTTACAATTAAAAAAAAAAAATTAGACGGGCATGGTAGCACATGCCTGTAGTTCCGGCTACTTGGAAGGCTGACAGAAGAATTGCTGGAGCCCAGCAGGCCAACACTGGGGTGGCCATGAGCATGCCACTGCACTCTGGCCTGGGCGACGGAGTGAGACTCCAACTCAAAAAAATAAATAAATAAAGATACAATGTTTTTGCGGGACATGTTTTCAGTTCGCTTGGGTATAACACCTAAGAATGCACTCTGTGTTTAACTTTTTGGAGAACCAGCAGACTGTTTTCCAAAGCGGCTTTACCATTTAACATTTTTGCCCATAGTATGTAAGGGCTGATTTCACCACATCTTTGTCAACACTTGTTATTATATGCCTCTTTGATTTTAGCCATTTTTGTGGCGTCTCAATGTGATCTTTAAAATTTTTCGTTGTGGTAAAAAACAAATGACATACAATTCACCACTTATGGTCGTTTTTACATTTCAGTAGCAGTAAGTTATCTTATACTATTGTGTTACCATCACCAACTATTCATCTACAAACCCTTCATCTTGCAAAAAAAATCAAACTCTACCTATTAAATAACTCTCCTTGTCGCCTCTCCCTCTATCCCCCTGGCAACCATCATTCTACTTTCTGTCTCTGAGTTAGGTACCTCTTTTGAATGGAATCATACAATATTTGTCCTTTGGTGACTGGCTTATTTCACTTAATGTCCTCAGGGTTCATCCATGTTATAGCGTGTGTTCTATCTGTTTTTGCTTGTTTGTTTTAGTTGGAGTCTCACTCAGTCACCCAGGCTGGAGTGCAGTAGCACATTCACGGCCACCCCAGTGTCGACCTGCTGAGCTCCAGCAAACCTTCCGCCTCAGCCTTCCAAGTAGATGGAACCACAGCTGTGCGTTACCATGCCCGGCCAATTTTTTTATTTATTGTAGAGACGAGGTCTCATCAAATTACCGGAGCTGGTCTCGAACCTATGGGCTCAGGCAATCCACTTGCTTCGGTCTCCCAAAGTGCTGGGATTACAGGTTGAGCCACCGAGCCCAGCTCTTTGTGTGGCTTTCATGTAGATTTCCCTAACAGCTAGTGATGCTCATGCGCTTCTGGGTGAATTTTACGTCCTTCTTGGGAAAAGGTCTATTCAAACTCTTTCATAGTCAGCTATGTTCTGTGCCCCCCAAAATAAATGTGTTGAAACTTAATGGCCAATGTGATAGTATTAAAAGGTGAGGCTTTTAGGAGGTGATTAAGTCATGAAGATAGAGCCCTCATAAACAGGCTTATAAAAAGGCTTGAGGGAGTGAGTTCACTCTCTTTTACTCTTTTGCCATTTGAGGGTACAGCAAGAAGGCCCTCACCAAACACCAAATGCCAACATTCTGACCTGAGATTTCCCAGCCTCCACAGCTGTAAGAAATAAATTTCTGTTCTTTAAAAATTACTCAGTGTTTGGTATTTTGCTACAGCAGGACAAACAGACTAAGACACTGTCCATAATTTAATGATTATTCTGGTCCAAAACCTACTTTTTGGATTGCCTACAATACACCCCTAAGTATTTCCTTTTATTTTTCTCCTCTAGAATTCAAACAATGAGGTATATCACTTAATCACAAACTTCAGGCTCGCACCTGCCTTTTGCCCTTCAGCCATGGCATGACCCTGGCCAGATGCCAGTACCATGCTCTCGGGTTCCCAGCCTCCAGAACTGTGAGCTGAATAAATCACTTTTTAAAATTCAGATTCTCACTCTGTCACCCAGGCGGGAGTGCAGTCGCATGTTCACAGCCACCACAGCCTTGACCTGCTGGGCTCAGGCGACCTTCCACCTCAGCCTTCCAAGTAGCTGGAACCACACCTGGCTGATTTTTTTGATTTTTATTGTAGAGACAAGGTCTCACCATGTTGCTCAGGTTGGTCTTGAACTCCTGAGCTCAGGCAATCCTCTCACCTCCACTCCCCAAAAGTGCTGGGATTACAGGTGTAAGCCACAATGCCTGGCAACTTTTCTTTATAAATTACCCAGTATGTGATATTTTGTTACAGCGGCAGAAAACAGATTAAGACACCGTCTTTTTTGTTACACAAAAATCAGCAAGATATACATATTATATTGTGGCTCAAAACACAAACATATACAAAAGCAAACACAAACAACATAAATACTTCACAAAAAGTTCTTAGCATTATTACATACAGTACATTTTGATATATAATTCTGATATATATTATATATATATATATTTCTGACACACATATATGTATTTTAGAAACAGTGTCTCACTGTATTGTTCAGGCTGAACTCAAACTCCTGAGTTCAATTGATTCTCCTGCCTCAGCCTCCCAAGTAGCTGGGATTAGAGGCATGTGTTTACTGCACCTGGCTGCATTCTGACTTTTTTTTTTTTTTTGAGTTGAGGTCTCACTATCACCCAAGCTGGAGTGCAGTGGAACAATTATGGCTCACCACAGTCACATACTCCTGGGCTCAATTATCTTCCCACCTCAGCCTCTCAAGTGGCTAGGACTACAGGTGCATGCCACCACACCCAGCTAAATTTTAAACTTTTTTGTAGAGACAGGGTCTCACTATGTTGCCTAGGCTGCTCTCAAACTCCTGGATTGAAGCAATCTCCCCGCTTTGGCCTCCCAAAGTGCTGGGACTACAGGTATAAGCCACTGCACCTGGACTGTATTCTGATATTTAAAAACCAAAGAAAACATATGCAATGCAACTCACTAAATTAATTTTCTTTTTTTTTTTAAATTTGGAGTCACTTTGTCGCCCAGGTTGGAGTGCAGTGGCACACTCATGGCCACCCCAGCTTCGACCTGCTGGGTGCCGGTGATCCTTCCGCCTCCGCCTTCCAAGTAGCTCAACCTATAGGTGCATACTACTGCACCTAGCTAATTTTTGATTTTATCGTAGAGATGAGGTCTCGCCAAGTTGCCCGGGCTGGTCTCAAACCATGGATTCTACATGGTGGTCAAAAATAGCAAGTTTCTTCGAGTTTGGTAGAAACTACTACAGTGATACCCAAACCTGGCTGCACATTAGAATTACTCGGAGAAACCAAAATTATTAAAAACAAACAAAAAAACCTGTGACATCATCTAGGTCTGCTCCTTTGAAAATGCTTAGGAAGTCTGGGAAGGAGCCCAGAACCCCGTGTTTTTATTCAATCTCACCAGTTAATTGTGCAGCCGATCTGGAACAATACATGCTCTTACCATGTATTACTTGTCTTTCCTCCATCCCAAACAAAGCGTGCATGTTCTTTCCTTGCACGTTTATTTCCTTCTACCGGTAATCTAGGCCCTGGGCCTATTGGAGTCTTTCCAGGCCCTTCTCAAACACCACTTCCCACTTCTTCCAGCCAGACGAACGGTCTCATTTTCCTAGACTTGCCACAAGTCTTTACTTGGGTTTTGTTGATGGCACTTCTCTTGCCCCACCTCACTATGCTTGCCTTCCTGAGGTATTGTACATAACAATGACCTCTTTAAAGTCAGAATGTATGAACTTCCTTGAAATGGAACCTTCCATGCTGGCCCAAAGCTAGTTAAAAGAGAGTTTAAGCAACATCGGATTCTGTTGTATTTTAATGTGATACCACTGCCACGAATAGGTGAATGTTAAGCCTTTGTACAGGAGATATTCATGCAAGCTAGCTTTTTGTTAGCTCTTTTTCATCATAGTCCTCCAAAAGAAGAGACAATGGCCGGATCTATCTAAATGCCCACATCCAAAATAAACTAGGACTAAAATTCTCTCCATTCTATTTGAGGCTCTCTTAAGAATTCTAGTCTCTGGCCAGGCTCGGTGGCTCAGCCTGTAATCCCAGCACTTTGGGAGGCAGAGGCGAGTGGATTGCCTGAGCCCGCAGGTTCAAGACCAGCAACATGGTGAGACCTAGGCTCTACAATAAAATTTTAAAAAATAGCCGGGCGTGGTAGTGCACGTGTGTAGGTCCAGCTACTCTGAAGGCTGAGGCAGAAGGATCGCTGGAGCCCAGCAGGTGGAGGCTGCGGTGGCCGGGAGTGTGCCACTGCGACTCCAGTCTGGGCGACAGAATGAGACTCCAACTCAAAAAAGAAAAAAAGAAAGAGTTCTAGTCTCTGTGACTGGAAGTTTCCAGGTCATGTCTTTCAGCGTGAAGCAAATCAAATAGCCTCAATGTTATGTTTCCAGCTGATTTGGCTGCATGTGTTCAGAGCACCGTTATAGTATGATGTTTTCCATTTTGCATGGGTCTAAATTAAAGCACAGAGAGGATTTGATTAGCTCAAGATCCCAGAGTGACTGGCAATGATGGGAATAAAGTCTTGCTCCCCAGATTCCTGGCCCGGTTTACTCTGTACCAAACCACAGGTATGTCGCCTTTTTGCTGATGAGGCCACACAACGTTTCTTGGAGGGGATACCCGTGAGCTCACGGATGAAGGCACACGGGGAGGTATCCAGAGAGTCCTCTGGAGAGCCAGGGTAAGGGCCAATGACATTCTGGAAGTTTGAGTGAGCATTTTTTAATATGGTTTAGAAAACATGTGGTTAGCAAATACTTAACAGGGTTTGGGGATATTTATTTTAGATGTCGAGCCACTTAGCATTTATGGGTACTATCTCGTCCCACATTCCATCTCTTACTCTTGAGTGTAATGCAAGCCAAATGATAAGACAATATAAGGTTTTTTAAAAGACATCAATATAAGGTTTTTAAAAAACTGGGTGTGGTGGCACACGCCTGTAGTTCCAGCTACTGGGAAGGCTGAGGTGGAAGGATCGTGTGAGCCCATCAGGTCGAGGCTGTGGTGGCCATGAGTGTGCCGCTGTACTCCAGCCTGGGTGACAGAGTGAGACTCCAACTCGAAAAATAAATAAATTAAATTAAATTTTAAAAAGACATCATCATTTGAATTCTTAAAAATGCTAAAATTTAAAACGACACCAATGATAAGATGATGGTGGTAGTGGTGACAGTCAAACTGTAGAATGGGTATCTGAATTAGCAATGACTGGACATTCTGGCCTCCAGGTATATCTTGCAAGAAGGAAAATCACTGAGAATTCCTACTATGTAGCCAAGGTTCCAATTCACTCTGACCCAACAGTAGACTGTCCAGTTGGTAAATCTGACCTCATCTGGAATGACCGTTATCTTGGGATCTTTCTCCCTTTGCATAACCTTTTGACTGAATACACAAGTTCTCCAACCAACTCCCACTCCCCTCCAGATACTTATCAGACCAATCTTTAAATTCCTTTCTCACTTCTTTCTCACCTCAGGGCCTTTGCAAGTTTGGGAAGAGTTTCCCACTGATTTTTTTTTTTACAAAGTTTATCGTGATTCTAATCCCAACAACATATCACCTTCTAAGAGATGCTTCCTTTTTTTATGGTTTATATAAAGAATTATATAATTTTTTCTTTTATTTATTTGTTTTATTTTAAGGATGTGGTGTACAATTCAGGATTAGGTATACAAGTGGCCATCGTTGGGCTTTCTTTGACTCTCTCATACTATAATGTTTTACTCCAGTTATCGGACACCAACACCTTACCCCTGATTGCACTAGATCTCAGCATACTATTTTATTTCATTAAAACATTTATCAGGCCAGGCGCGGTGGCTCAAGCCTATAAACCCAGCACTTTGGGAGGCCAAGGTGAGAGGACTGTCTGAGCCCGCGGGTTTGAGACCAGCCTGGGCAACATGGAGAGACCTCGTCTCTACAATAAATAAATAATTAGCTGGGCATGGTGGCATGTGCCTGTAGTTCTGGCTACTTGGAAGGCTGAGGCAGAAGGATCGCCGGAGCCCAGCAGGTCGAGGCTGCAGGGACTAGGAGCATGCCACTGCACTCCAGCCTAGGCAACAGAGTGAGACACCAACTCAAAAAAATAATAATCATAATCACTATTTGAACTCTAATTTGTTAAGTTATTCATTGTCTGTCTTCCTCACTAGGCAAAGAGGCAAAGTAGAGGTCTTGTCTACCCTAGTCAAGACTTCCTCCCCAACACCTAGAGCAACAGCTGGCATCTAGTAAGTGCTATATATGTACACATTGCATACATGAAATATTCATCAGTGATGTCACTGGAGGAGATGCCTCTTCAACCCATGGATTGCTCTAAGAAATTGCCTAATAATGATCTCTGGAATGACTTCAGCAAGTGCATTAGGTAATAGTTCTGAAATGTCAGCTGGCTGCATAGTAAACATCAGCCAGACTTCCCAGTTCACTCAAGAAGACACGCACAGAGTTTGCATAACGGTGGTTATGTCCAGTTTCCTACTGGACAATCTTTTATACACACACGTAGTAAAGCATGGATGGCAGGTGTCCTGGGTGTCAGGGAGCAGCTGTACCCTAGCATGCTGTGCCTGCTGCCTGCAGCAAAGGAGCTCTGATAAAAAGCAGAGGAAATTACAGTTGTCGGGCCTTGTGGTCACAAGGGCATGTGTTACATTTGCAAGGTCATCATGGGATAATTCAGGGTGTTGCTTGCACACATTCTGTTGCTGAAAGGGAGATTTTTTTTTCTTCCCTACCACATCCGACACATGGTTTGCCAGAGGAAGGGCACGAGATCAGCAGCCCTGATGAGCTGGCTTGGTGTTTTTAGGCCACAACTCTAACAAACCAAGACTCCCTTCAGACTTCTCCAAAAGAGCCAACAGAATGTATTAATTACCAAGTGTGAACAGCAATTGCACACAGCCACCAGACTGCTTTTGCCGGCCATGCCAAAAGGCACTTCTCAAAAATATTCTTAAATGATAACACTGGCAATGCTTATTGTGCTAAAATACTTGGGGAAGAAAAGTGTTAACCTAGTTCTAAGCTACAGATAAATGCAAGCTTGATTTCTCTAGTATAAATCTAGACATTAAAGAGAATAGAGGACAAGAAGATTATACACTTGGAAAAGCACACAGTGCACTTAATATGTGCAAAGTAGATAAAGGAACAAACAAACGCTCAGGCCTTATTTTGCCAGCTAGGGGTGCATATTAATACTACAACTAAGTGATTGGGACTTCCCCAAAATCTTTGGTGATATAAGAGTCAGAGGGGCCGGGTGTGGTGGCTCAGCCTCTAATACCAGTACTTTGGGAGGCTGAGGTGAGAGGATTACCTGAGCCCGGGGGTTTGAGACCAGCCTGGGCAACTTGGCGAGATCTTGCCTCTACAATAAATCACAAAAACTAGCTGGGCATGGTGGCATGCGTCTGTAGTTCCAGTTACTTGGAAGGCTGAAGTGGAAGGATTGCTTAAGCCCAGCAGACTGACGCTGTGGTGGCCGTGGTCATGCCACTATACTCCAGCCTGGGCGACAAGAGTGAGACTCCGACTCAAAAAATAAAAAAGAGTCAAAGGGCATGAGACTATATGGTCAATTAGTCCATATGCCCAATAGTGGACAAAACATTTACAAGGTATTGGTAGCTTGTGCTATAATTTTGGGTTGTCTCTTTTTGTGGCTTGTGGCCTTTGTAAAAGTATAATTTCTCTTGAGCAGTAATTCTTTCACCTGTAAAATGAAAGTGATAACAATTTTTTTGGTCCTTAGGGACCCAGTAGCTTAGTCTGAGGTAAATAGGATCATCCCTATGTAAACTACGTTTATTTATTTTATTTTATGTATTTAGCATTGGAGTTTCACTCTGTTACCCAGGCTGGAATGCAGTGGCACACTCACAGTCACTGCAGTCTCGGCTTGCTGGGCTCAGGCAATCCTTTAACCTCAGTCTTCCAAGTAGCAGAGACTACAGGCATGTGCCACCATGCCCAGCTAATTTTTTAAAATCTATTGTAGTGACGACATCTCGCCAAGTTGCTCAGGCCGTCTTAAACTCCTAGGCTCAGGCAATCGTCTCGCCTCAGCCTTCCAAAGTGTTGGGATTACAGGCATGAGTCAACATACCCAGTGTAAGCTGTGTTTTAAGTTTAGCCTTCAACCTTTTTATGCCTTGAGTAAAGTCCTACAGCATTCTAACCTCATAAACTTTATCAAAATGGCCATCATTCTCATCCTTGTTGACTACTAGACTCATGTGTAGGTTACTTGTATGCTTCACTTGGCTACGAAAGCAAACTCTGTTAAACGTGTTTAACTTTGGTAATTTGGGGAAAGGTTCGCGTTTACCACACTGAATGGGACCCTTGCATTTTCCAGGCTAGACAAATTGAGTCACAGGTCTGAAGAAATGAACAACATCAGCCCAGCAAAATAATATATACCTGAGTTTACATATGGCAAATTATAAAACAAATGGCTTATAGTATCTCAGTCATAAATTAAGGATAAAAGTGACAGCCTGAGAATTTAACAGATCAAACACATTTTCTAAGCATTCTTAGGGCAAGATTTAAACATTTAAGTATAGATGGGGCACACGTTTTGTAGTCCATAAATGAGAAATGTATTTTCTTGATAAGAGAGACGTGACTTGGCTATATAAAGGACAGAGAACACAGGAGATGAAAAGATGCATGGGGGGGGAGGGTCTACTTGACACATTTACACTGTAATTATACACATAGCTCAAGAAGAAATGGGGCTATAACAAAATCCCTTTCTACTTGTGTGTGGACACAACTACATAGCTGAAGTAATACGTTGATACATCAAAACAGCATGTAATAGAAACAAAGCAGACAAGCCGGGCATGGTGGCTCACACCTGTAATTCCGATACTTTGGGAGGCAGAGGTGAGAGGGTAGCCTGAACCCAGGAGTTTGTGACCAGCCTGGTCTCAATAAAAAAGAAAAGAAAAGAAACAAAGCAAACAGAAAGTAGCCCAGTCCTAACGTCCAGATGACTAGACACAACTGAATTCAAACTTAAGAACACATGTACTCTTAGAATCCAAGCTAATGAGCAGGGCGCAGTGGCTTAAGCCTATAATCCCAGAACTTTGGGAGGCCGAGGCGAGAGGACTGCCTGAGCCCGTGGGTTCGAGACCAGCCTCGGCAACATGGTGAGACCGCATCTCTACAATAAATCAAAAAATTAGCTGGGCGTGGTAGCGTGGGCCTATATTTCTGGCTACTTGGAAGGCTGAGGTGGAAGGATCGCTGGTGCCCAGCAGGTCGAGGCTGCGGTGGCCGGGAATGTGCCACTGAACTCCAGCCTGGGCGACGGAGTGAGAATCTAAGCTAATGAAATTGGTTTACTTTCCCCGTAGAACTGACATTTTGGGGCCTTTTTGAACAAACAGAAACTGACCCTCCTCCTCTTAAAACTTGAAACTTACATTTGCCTTATCTGATTTCCTACCTCTGGAGACAGGCCCTCAGGCAAGTGGCTGAAACTCACCAGAACACAGCATCCCAGACTAAGAGTTGCGCCATCTCTCACACTTCATCATTGCTTTCTTACCCCATCCTAATTGCTGGTTTACGGTCCCTGCTATCTAAACCTCCAGTTTCAATTGGCTGTAGAGACTGATTGGAGACTCAAAATCCTGTTCTCCTCAGATGATATCACCAAAATAAAAACCCTCCTCCCTTGGCAATACTCATCTCAACAATTGGCTTTCTGTGAGCCCAGCAATGGGATCGGGATGAACCCCTGGCATTTCAGTAATAAGGGACTTCAATTTCTACTGAAGTATGCTTTTATCTATTATTTCATGTTTCAGAGTTAGAACTTCGATTTCACAAATTATTTCATTAAGCCCTTTCTTTGCTTACGTGTCTGTCACCGTACCAGGGATGGTGGAGAGTTCAGAAAGGTGCAGTCTGTAGGTTCTCTGCCATCAAAGAGCTTACTTTCTCACTAAGGAGACAAATCAGACACACACAAAACCACCACCGATACATAATAGTGTGTGATTTGGTGACAAATCAATCCAGGCTACAAATATGGTAGGGGCTCAGAGGAGAGAGAAGAACCACAGAAATAAAGGAAGGCTTCATGAAGGATGTGAAATCTGAAAGAGGGCTGGGATTTAGGGCTGGAGGATAGACCTGGGATGCAATAGTTGCTCTAATTCTTATATACTGTCCTGTCCGTAGGCAAGACAGTTACAGTCTCAGAGCCTCTTTCTCAATCATGTAATAGTGATAATACAAAGGCAAAGAAAAGATTAGTGAACAAGGAATACAAGGTCTGCCCTTAAATAAACGAAAGAACAGAAAGATCAGAAAAAGGAAGGTTGAAAGGAGAAATTTGGAAGGGTTACTATAGTTTCAGTGTCGGGTTAAGTTTGGGATGAAGATGAGCTATTTATTGAACAATCAATTTTCTTTTCTTTCTTTTTTTTTTTTTAAGTGAGAAAGCAGGATTTATTGAGAGGACAGAAAAGCTCCCACAGTGGGAGGGGACCCGAAGGGGTTGCCCGAACATTCAGTTTTCAAGATCCGTTCAGACGATATAAGCTCAAGTAAAGTCCAGGTTGCAATTGGGGAGGTTCAGACCCCAAAGAAGACCATGATAAAAAGAGAAGAGAAAAGCCATGAGGTTTGACCATTTGGGCAACTCCCACGTTGTGTGGAAGAAGTGAGTGGGAAGGAGTGGGGAGAGGTTATGTTGTATGTGAGGATGAAAGGCAGCATAGGAACCACTAGAGGGGAACGCTTTTGAAAGTCCAACATTATGGGGGGGAGGGTTAGGCAGTTGAGGGAAACCGCCAGGGGAGGGAGGGGCACACCTCACCAACAAGGGTACCTGCATAATGAACATCTGTATACCTAACCCTGAATTGTACCCCACATCCTTAAAATAACAAAAGGGCAACCCCTTTGGGTCCCCTCCCACTGTGAGAGCTTTTCTGTTCTCTCAATACATCCTGCTTTCTCAAAAAAGAAAAAAAAAGGAAAGATCAACATTATCATGTGTATCAGAGAGTCATAAAGAATGGGATTTGGGGCTGGGCTCGGTGGCTCAGACTGTCATCCCAGCACTTTGGGAGGTCGATGTGAGAGAATTGCCTTAGTTCATGGGTTTGAGACCAGCCCCGGCAACTTGGTAAGACCTCGTCTCTACAATAAATCAAAAACTTAGCCACTCTGCTGCCCAGGCTGAGGTGCAGTGACACACTCACGGCCACCCCAGGGTCGACCTGCTGGGCTCTGGCGATCCCTCTGTCTCAGCCTTCCAAGTAGCCAGAACTACAGGCACGCGCCACCATGCCCTGCTAATTTTTGATTAAATGTAGAGACAGGTCTTACCA